>CM050164.1:200923005-201045505 GCA_027410445.1 Discoglossus pictus | reverse complement strand
GATCCAGTTCTGTATACGTTATTATTTTATTAATCTAAAAAATGATAGCTAATAACATGTCACAGTAAAATCTATGTAACAATCTTATTTATAATGTGCTCACTCACGGAGGACTTTAATAAGTTATTTAAAAATATTGGAGACTGCCTGTAATAATATAAATAGGAACAGTAACCTACATAATTTTCTGTCATGCAAAAAAATATATAAATATTAGAAACATCCCCATTAAAGAAAGTGATTTTTTTATTTAATATTTTTATTGATTATTTTCATATATACAAAAACATTCAAAGATTAATTTTATAAATACAATATAGATACATATATTTGAAGGAAAAAAAGCCATTTGTATTCCAACAATTTTATTTTTTCAAGATACAATTAATTTATTTGTACAGATTTTCAAAAGCTGATTGGATATGTAAAAATCTTTGCAGACTTTGACTGGATAAACACAATTAAATCACCTTCCACAACCTTTTGACGGGGTAGAGCCAAATAAAAGTAATGGTCCTTTCCCTCTTTCCGTCCGCAAAAGATTTTCAGCAGCAGCGCAGCCGGCAAGCGCTAGATGGCGCTGCCGATTTTCCAAGTAGTGCTGCACAATGCATATAAGGCGTGCCGACAGAAGGGGCCTTGAGCTATAAGAGGTGCGCCTGAGGCCCTCGATGGCTGGGTGCCCGCGCCGTACATAGCAATGGCCTCGCTGTCGATTCAGCGCTGTCGAGTTGAAACCAGACGGCACCATCCCTGAAACCAGACGGCACCATCTAGTGGCTACTTGCTGCAATTTCTTGGCGCATACACAACGGGATAGATCCAAAGTAATTTTATAGGACTCATTTTTCATCAAAGAAAGTGTTTTTTTCTAATGTTTTTTAAATGGATGTCACAAAATGCGGGGCTTTACTGTCCCTTCAGCATTACTATGTGAAGAGCACATGATTATTGTGATGGGTTAGATCCTGATTATATTACACAGAGCTGTATGCATCAATGCCAAGACACATCGGGTGTGGTTGACAAGTAGACAATTGCATGACCCATTTCATTTTTGTATCTTTTATCATTATGGACGGTTTAGCTTTTATTTCCCATCAGATAAGAAAACTGGGCAATGAATCACTGGAGGTAGTCTGAGGATAGGTTAATAATGCAGGGGCAGAGTGGTGTGGATGGAATATGTAGGGTGACAAGACATCCAGGTTTTCAGGGAACAGTCCTCTTATTGAGAGGAATATGTGTCCTTATAAATACTGTATCCCTAGTCTGCAGCATATACAGATGTATCATCTGGGAAGGGCTCAGGTGGCTCAGTGTATAATGACACATTTTCATCCTACACCAGGCTTTTTACAAAATTCACCAAATGTAATTATGAAAATGTACCGGTAGTTAAGATCTAGAATTCATATTTTTATGGATATGCACAAATATTTTCTTATAATGGCATTGAGAAGAGTATAGGATTGAACGATAGTATATGTTATATGGGATGGATGCACATCAGCTTTAAACAAGTTTAAATTTTAAAAGCTACACTGATTTTGGTATTTCAAATGCTTTTTTTATTGCTAACCCATTATTAAATAAATAAATTGAACCCTACTGTATAAGCACTACAGTGGCCCTTTAAAATGTTAAAGTCTATTTTAATTTGTTTAATGTCCTAAAGGGCTTTCGGCCCATTCTAGTTCTTCAAAAAACATAATGTAAATGTATGACTTTTTTAATCTCTTAAGATACCCACTTATATGTTTGGACATTATAGAGGAAATGGAACTACACCTCAAACATTTAGGAATCAGACTGCCCAAACAATTTTGGTAGATCAATTATTTTGTTAAATAAATAAACTAAATAATGTCTACAATAAATGTATAATAAACAGGTAACAATTAAATCTGCAGTATTTATGTTAGTTATGCATTGTGACATTAAAGGAGCATAGGACATATTATTTTTTTATTTAAAAGAGTGTGCTTTAAACATTTCCAACGTTTTGTTTTGCATGGAAAACATATTAAGAAAAACATATCTGAAATTAACAGTAAGTCCACAGATCATACTTACATCTGTAGATTTCTTTTTTTGCAGACAAGTAAAAACTGCTCATTGGCTGACAGGGACAAGCCCCCAGAACAGTTAAACATTTAAATATAATTTGTCAGCTCTGGAAGCATGAGTTGAAAAAAAAGAAAACACAGAGTGGTACATTATCAAATACCATCTTTCAGATGCAACAAAGAAAAACATGCTTTCAATGTCCATGTAATATTTATAGCTTAGATACAGTGGTTCTTAGATGTTTTATTTGTTCATGGCACAGTACTCATTTGGAACAATGGCAACACTACATGAGAGTGCAGTTTAGTTTTCCTCCTATAAGAGGTTCTATTCAGTTTCAAGGTCTACTACATATATTATGGGCACTTAACATTTATATCAACCAAATAATTAATTAATACTCTTTTACATTAAACATCTTTTAAATAAAAATCTAAGTTTCAAGGCACACCTAGCAATATATGTAGGCACACTAGTGTGTCGTGGCACACCCTTTGAGAATCACTGACTTAGAGAATGACATGGAGAGTGCTGACATGACTGAAACATTCAAATATTTTAAGTAGTTTAATTAGCTCAAGAAAGCAGTATTTTTTTGGAAAATTGCAATACAAGGACAAAAGGTCATGATTGGCATTGTGTGCAGAAGATGTAGGAATGGTGTGTGCAAAAGTATTACAGTACTTTACATAAACAGTGACAGGTAAATGTAATAGATATATTGTGGAAGTGGAAAGAGCAAACATTGTATAATGCAATTTTGAGGATTTGTTAACCTATAGCTTCTCTGGTAAATAAAATTGACAGCATACATGAGGCTAATGTTTTTTTTATATATTTTGTGTGCTCTATGTTATATGCTCATAACATCTGGTTTCATTTTGCCATAATTTCACCCTTCAATCATTAAAAAATAAATAAATAAAATAATGTGGTCAGATTAGAGTCGTGTAATAATAAGAATATCTGGGATATGATGTTGAGTAACAGTGCAATGTTGTGGAAAGGCAAAGTCTTGACATAAAGGAACAGGTCACAACAGAAGTGGATGCATGTGTTTATTATCAGTACATAGATACTCAGAATATTTAAAGGATCACTGTACAATGAATAGAAAAATATATATTTGAAAACTTTGAGTCTGATTGCATAATTCAATCTGCATATCTCCCCTCTCCTTCACCCTGGAGTGATTCATGATATTTTGGTGGAAATTCTGCATGTGATAGGGGCATTTATATTTCTGGAGAGCAGGATTTACAGTTACTGATGTCTTCTGGGTGTGTGTTAGGATAAGGGACAAGTGTCAAATTCAATGAGATTAATTTATCTAACAAACTGTCATCATCTGTCCCTCTTCCTTACTCACCACTCTTTCTCCTGATATAAAATACACCCCTATTGCTCTGGCTACTAGTAGGTGATTAAATAAAAACAAGATTAAATATTCTATATATAAACAGAGTCTTCCAAAAAAAATGTATGTTCATAACTCGTTCAGCTGGCCAATTTGATAGTTTATTCCATTTTAACTACAATGTCCCTTTAAATTGTGCAGCATATGCATTATCAGTGTATAGATGCTAAACATATAGATATCTGGCATCATTATACAGTGCAGCATGCTCACTATCAGTGTATAGATCAACATCCTCATAAAACAACGTACTTATTAGCTGTGTATATAGAGACTAACATAAATGTTAATTACAGTTACATTATAGACGTAATTCAATACTTCAGAACAGCTGTTACCTGAAGTGCCCTGTGACAGGTTAGGGGTTTGCTGTCAGAAGTCTCACTAATTCTCAGACTTGATCATTCTGGTGAAATTGCTTTTTTCATAGTCATGTGACAGAGCTGTTGTGGGAATTTGGCAGTGCAACGTTAAACCCTTATAACTGAATAACATAAGGTACAACAAGCCCACAGAAACACAGACCAGTGTCAAGGGACCTACAGCATTCTGAGAACCCAGTCTGGGGATCCATTATGTGAAGTACCTTCCATTACAACTGGACAAATGTGGTGTGACAACCTAAACTTCTCTGTTGGGTTTGTTTCCGGCACTTTTGATGGCCATTAAACTAAAATTGAAATTTGGAATATTGATCTGGCTTTCTGATCCACCTACATAACAACATTGTAGTCTTTTGTTAATGTGACCTCAATGTCTTTATCACTTGATTAGCCCTTGAGATATTGTGTTTATTGCTTTCCATGAAGTCTCCTGGGTCTGAGCATGCCTAGTCAACCAGCAGCCCAGATGAACATTAACAGCCTTATTAAATTGCGATTCAGTAAATTTAAAAGGGCTCTATTTAAGCACACAGCATATTTTTCTTACAGAAGTTTTTAGTTAGTGAACTTCTATCCAAAAGCAAGGTCTTCACTAACTAAAAACTTCTGTAAAAAGAATATGTTATGTGCTTAAATAAAGCCCTTTTAAATTTACTGAGTCACAATTTAATAAGGCTGTTAGAACCTATGCTATATTACTTTAAGTAGCCCATAAAAGTTCTGTTACTTATGTGTGTATATAATTATACATAATAATTTAACAATTTCCATGTCACTGTCCACTGGCGTGCAGTGAAACAGTGAAAACCTATTGCTTGGGATCCTGTGCTAAAGTACTAAAAAAAACAGGTATACATACAAATAGACAGATTTATCTATACTATCTCAATATATATATATATATATATATATATATATATATATATATAGAGAGAGAGAGAGAGAGAGAGAGGTTAATTTATATCTATAAATAACATATAAAGAGAGGTCAAACCTCTGGAAAGCTTGTCAATATAAATAAGTTGTTTGTCCAATACAAAAGGTTTTACAATATATTACAATGCTCATTATTAATCCCTCTCTCTCTCTCTCTCTCTCTCTCTCTCTCTCTCTGTATATATATATATATATATATATATATATATATATATATATATATATATATAGATAGATATAGATTAACAGCCTTATTAAATTGCGATTCAGTACATTTAAAAGGGCTATATATAAGCACACAGCATATGTTTTTTACAGAAGTTTTTAGTTAGTGAAGACCTTGCTTTTGAATAGAAGATCACTAACTAAAAACTTCTGTAAAAAATATGCTCTGTGCTTATATAGAGCCCTTTTACATTTGCTGAATCGCAATTTAATAAGGCTGATACTTACTAAATTACAAGATTGATGGACATTCACAGCTGCTTCAATCTTCAATTATAAACAACAATATATGGCATTTACTGTAAGATCAATAGAGCATCATATATACTGTTTTTAAATGTTTCCGTGATGCTTTGTTGGTGATTTTCTTAATTATAATTTATTTTACATGCAACATTAAATATTGGTGATGTATAAGACATATTTCTTTTAAATAGATCATAAAAAGTTTTGGGCTTTACATTAATTCTCATCATCAGTGAAAATGAGCTTACTTTCTTAAATAAAACATATATTCCTTTAAAGAACTAGACTTAATAAGAGGCAACATGGTTTTACAAAGTAAAAAAACTGAATTTAGTCATTAATTTACTATCATATGCATCTATGTTACAGTGAGAGCATGCAATTTTTGTTCTTTAACCTGGAATGCATTCTGTGATAGAACACTGGATACTGAAAAGTTGGCAAGTGCTGCAAATGTTTTGGAAATATTTTGAAAACCTATATACACCTGAGGCACTTCCAGATAACAAACAAAGAAATCACCATACTAAGTCATCACCATATCTCAGAGATATTTAAATATTTTCTTTTCTAGTCCAGTTTTAAAATATATGGGTCTTTGTTCCTGTAAACCAAAATAGTCATCAAAAGTTTTTTTGAGAAGTTGTAAGTTTCTGGCTAACATAAGTTCAAACCAATACTCTAGCTGTATAGATACATAGCACATCATGTAATCTTCCAGATCTTTATTGATCCATCCCACCAATTTGTTAGTCTGAGGATGTTAAGCAGACAAGAAGCTCAGGCCAGTCAGGACATGGCCACAACATCCATATTTAACATTATTTCTCAAGGTAGCCTATGAAATTAAAAATCTATTTCCAAGTTCCGGGGATGAAGAAAATTTATGTAAAAACAGAACTACCCTGTCAAAACTACACTACAGAATCTATGGGTGTGCTAGTCTAGGGAGGCACTGCATGAGGCCAACAGCAGGGTAACGCTCTTGACACTTTTTTTCTAAGAACAGGTGAAACATAATATGAGAAAATTGCAAATTGCTTCTTAATACTAGGATTGATACCCTTTAATCCAAATATAGACCCCCCCCTCCCCCCCATTCTTGTTGCTTTTACAATAGGATTAAACACATCGAGAGCCCCTTTTAAGGACTTGAGGACAGAATAGGTGGCCCTCCAATTCAAATATTTTGCCTATTGTCTATCTCCTAGAGCATACTGTAACAATTAACTTGTTGTATCATAAAAGATAAACAGAAGTTTCCTAGGTTTCAAATGTTTCCTAAAAAACAGCTACTGATTAGTAGAAAAATATATATTATATTGAAAAGTTGAATGTACTTACATATTTATATGCTGGGTACTGCTATCTGGAATTGCACACCCCTAGGAAGCTTACATAAAGTGTACCCGGCTGCATAGGATCTGGGTACAGTTTGTGACCTCCAAAAGAAGTGCTGCCAGTCACATGGTTGGTGGGGTCACAGCTTAAATTTTCCACAAGGAGACAGGCAGATAGAAATAAACACCAGCAGCAGTGATGCAGGGAACAGATAACCTGCAGGTGTAATCTAGTGTGACTATGCTGCACAGATTGACACATGTTAGAAAGTACTATTTATTTTCATATAAGAGTCTGACTATATATCCCAGGCTGCTTTGCAGGACAGACAGCAACCCCACAGACAGCAAATGTTTCAGGCTCTGCTTCCTCCTGATTTGCCAATACAATTTTTGAAATTAATGCTAATTAAGCCTGGGCTTGGACAGGGTGTTAACCCTGATTTTCAACTGTCAGAAATTAGACATTTTGCTAAGTTTTTTGGAATTTTTTAATACAAAAATAATGTTTGCATATGCTACTGATTCTCCTCTATCAGATGTACTCATAATCCAGGAAACTTAGATATGAAGTTAAGTACATTAAAGTGAGCTGAGGCCACATCAAATATTATTCTGCTACTCTCTTGGTTAGTTTTTTCTCTATTCTGGACTGTGGGTGTATAAGCAACATTGACATCTTCCTTATTGGTATAAAAGACCAAAAACTCCATCTCCTTGTCTTATCACCCCCTTCGAATGGGTATAGCCGTCTGACACTATCAATACACCTATCTGACCCTATCTCACAACCAGTGCTCTCTAAGTTGTCAACTATCTCAATCAGAAAACTCAGTTACATCAAATCAATTGGCCAATGTCTAATTGTAATGTATTGTCTTTGTTTTTTTTTTTATAATGTTCTTACATTCTATTTACTGTATTTGTTTTACTTTGAAAAATGTTGAGATCTATCCTGGTATGATTTTCGGGACAAGTCCGCCGCTGCAGTGCGGCCTCCAACCGCTAGATGGCGCTGTCGATATTTTGCAGAGCCTCCGATATGTGAGAGAAGTTGTAAGCTTATAATGTTTACCTAACCCTTGAATTAACCCTAACCCTAACCCCAACCCTCACCCTAACAGTTTACTTAAGCCTTGACTCTATGATATGGCCCCGGAATATCGGCAGCGCCATTTATTGAATGCTCACCGCCACTGCTGCTGCCTTGTGCTGCGCTACCATAAGAGGATAGGTCCAAATGTTCTTCCAATAAATAGTAATTCTAAAAATAATAATAAGCATGGTATATATTCTGATATACCAGTATATTATGCTGGTTCTAGGTTACAAGATTCTCATGTTTTCTTGAACATGAGTTAACTCTTAGGATTATAGTTCTTATCTAGGCCCTACTGTTGGATTGAGAAGTATACCATATCGCCTCACTGCTGCTCCTCAGCTAATTGTGTGCAGAACCCAACAAGGTGACCTGGCTCTAGCAGACATCGCTATCTAGCTCCGATTTTCTTTTGCTGTCACTGTAGTTGGCATTCATTTGTGTGAGGCTAATCTACTGCAAGCAACAATGCCTGAATGTGTCTGCAAATTTGTATCTGTGTGGAATATAGGAGTGAGTATGCCTACATTCATGTTCAAATGTGCCTGCATCAGTGTGTGGGTGTGTGCAAAAATGTATATCGGTGTGCTTGGGTGTTTTTGAGTGTGCATAGAACAGTGATAGTGTCCATGATTTTTTTTAAATAATAACATATACAATCCATTAGCACAACCAATGAATGAGAAAACTAAAGTGTGATATGATAGCATATCACATGTACTCTACCTGTCATTTTAACGATACATGCTAGAACTGACATAAACATCTTGTGCTATGTGCCGGCAATTAGTATACAAGATTATGGACATGCTGCACACTATAATGATATTGAGTATCCATTATTGATAATGAACACACTTTTCTGTACAATGATACTCTAAACCTTGATAATGAACACACTACACAGATATTATAGTACTGAGTATTTTCACACTGATTATGAAAAGATAATGATAAGACGCGATACTGTATAATGAGGTATGTTTAGAGGTATTTCCAAATTCCATGAGGCTTAATCACCCCACCCAGGCAATTCACCCCCTCCCTCCGCCCAACACTGTAATGAGTCACAGCATAAATTTCAGCACTTTCAAAATCAATATTTGACATACGGTGCAATAGGGCATAGATATGCATCATTATACAGTGCAGTGTGATTGCTATCAGTGTATAGATACTCATCACCATTATACATTGCAATGTGTTCATTATCAGTTTATAGGTAATCAGCAGTATTATACAGTGGACTATGCTCATTATCAGAGTATAGATATTATCATGGTGGTCATTGTCAGACACACCCTATCACTATAAGGAGCATCAAATTTGTTATAAACAACTTTCCTCTGGATATAATGATTTAAAATTCAAAATGTATGATATAAACAACAGCTGCATGTTTCACTTCTCTGTCATGAGACAAAAGGGTGTCCCACTCACGAGACTAGCAGCTACCATAATCCCTGCTGTGGGGCACCCTGCAATCACAAGACAGGAAACAGAAAGTGACCTTATTTATGTGCATTATAGAAAATGATTAGAATATTTTCTGTTATCTGCTCCCCACTTATGTTTCCTGTTATGTGCCCGCCACATTGTTGTTACGGTAGTTTAGGGAATGTAATAGGAAAAATCAAAGTATTTTATTACTATCTGTGTCACCCTGCAGTGGGATTTATAGACTTCATGTTTCGTAGCTCTTTCTGTCTGTATCACCCTGTGGTGGGAGGAATATTGTCCATCTCCATATCTACTTTTGTTGGTGTCACCCTGCAGTCGGATTTACAGACTTAATGTTTCGTAGCTCTTTCTGTCTGTATCACCCTTTGGTGGGAGGAATATTGTCCATCTCCATATCTACTTTTGTTGGTGTCACCCTGCAGTCGGATTTACAGACTTCATGTTTCGTAGCTCTTTCTGTCTGTATCACCCTGTGGTGGGAGGAATATTGTCCATCTCCATATCTACTTTTATTTGTGTCACCCTACAGTGGAATTTATAGACTTCATGTTTCGTAGCTCTTTCTGTCTGTATCACCCTGTGGTGGGAGGAATATTGTCCATCTCCATATATACTTTTATTTGTGTCACCCTACAGTCGGATTTACAGACTTAATGTTTCATAGCTCTTTCTGTCTGTATCACCCTGTGGTGGGAGGAATATTGTCCATCTCCATATCTACTTTTATTTGTGTCACCCTACAGTGGAATTTATAGACTTCATGTTTCGTAGCTCTTTCTGTCTGTATCACCCTTTGGTGGGAGGAATATTGTCCATCTCCATATATACTTTTGTTGGTGTCACCCTGCAGTCGGATTTACAGACTTCATGTTTCGTAGCTCTTTCTGTCTGTATCACCCTGTGGTGGGAGGAATATTATCCATCTCCATATATACTTTTATTTGTGTCACCCTATAGTGGAATTTATAGACTTCATGTTTCGTAGCTCTTTCTGTCTGTATCACCCTTTGGTGGGAGGAATATTGTCCATCTCCATATATACTTTTGTTTGTGTCACCCTGCAGTCGGATTTACAGACTTCATGTTTCGTAGCTCTTTCTGTCTGTATCACCCTGTGGTGGGAGGAATATTGTCCATCTCCATATATACTTTTGTTGGTGTCACCCTGCAGTCGGATTTACAGACTTCATGTTTCGTAGCTCTTTCTGTCTGTATCACCCTTTGGTGGGAGGAATATAGTCCATCTCCATATCTACTTTTATTTGTGTCACCCTACAGTGGAATTTATAGACTTCATGTTTCGTAGCTCTTTCTGTCTGTATCACCCTGTGGTGGGAGGAATATTGTCCATCTCCATATATACTTTTATTTGTGTCACCCTACAGTCGGATTTACAGACTTCATGTTTCGTAGCTCTTTCTGTCTGTATCACCCTTTGGTGGGAGGAATATTGTCCATCTCCATATATACTTTTGTTGGTGTCACCCTGCAGTCGGATTTACAGACTTAATGTTTCATAGCTCTTTCTGTCTGTATCACCCTTTGGTGGGAGGAATATAGTCCATCTCCATATCTACTTTTATTTGTGTCACCCTACAGTGGAATTTATAGACTTCATGTTTCGTAGCTCTTTCTGTCTGTATCACCCTGTGGTGGGAGGAATATTGTCCATCTCCATATATACTTTTATTTATGTCACCCTACAGTCCGATTTACAGACTTCATGTTTCGTAGCTCTTTCTGTCTGTATCACCCTTTGGTGGGAGGAATATTGTCCATCTCCATATATACTTTTGTTTGTGTCACCCTGCAGTCGAATTTACAGACTTCATGTTTCGTAGCTCTTTCTGTCTGTATCACCCTTTGGTGGGAGGAATATTATCCATCTCCATATATACTTTTGTTTGTGTCACCCTGCAGTCGGATTTACAGACTTCATGTTTCATAGCTCTTTCTGTCTGTATCACCCTGTGGTGGGAGGAATATTGTCCATCTCCATATATACTTTTGTTTGTGTCACCCTGCAGTCGAATTTACAGACTTCATGTTTCGTAGCTCTTTCTGTCTGTATCACCCTTTGGTGGGAGGAATATTGTCCATCTCCATATATACTTTTATTTGTGTCACCCTACAGTCCGATTTACAGACTTCATGTTTCGTAGCTCTTTCTGTCTGTATCACCCTTTGGTGGGAGGAATATTGTCCATCTCCATATATACTTTTGTTTGTGTCACCCTGCAGTCGAATTTACAGACTTCATGTTTCGTAGCTCTTTCTGTCTGTATCCCCCTTTGGTGGGAGGAATATTATCCATCTCCATATATACTTTTGTTTGTGTCACCCTGCAGTCGGATTTACAGACTTCATGTTTCATAGCTCTTTCTGTCTGTATCACCCTGTGGTGGGAGGAATATAGTCCATCTCCATATATTCTTTTGTTGGTGTCACCGTGTAGTGGGACAGTCAGACTGCATATCCCATAGCCTCTTCTGTCTGTGTCACCCTCTAGTAGGAGTGACAGATTCCATGTTATATTGCTCTTTCTGGCTCTGTCACCCTGCGCTGGTAGGACAGACTCTATTTTGATACTTAATACAATTATAAATTGCAACATATTAGTGGTATTGTCTTGTTAAATCACTACAGATGACACATAATCTACTGATTCATGATTATAAATAAGACTGGCGCAAATCCACTTGGGGGAGGAGGGAGTTTGAAATCACAACTTGAGAGAGGACACCCCCACGCTCCCTTCAAATCCAATTAGTTGCTTAATTAGTCAGATGCTTTTGAATTTAACCTCTTCCTGCTAGGTTCAGAACCTTGCATAACATTTAGGAGAGAGTGGGTTAAAATGGCTTATGTCGATCACTAGCTTCTGAAAGTAATATAGATGTCATATATTGGTTGCTATGATTTTGCACAGGTTGTGTCTATTAGTGTATGTCTATTAGTGTATGAGTAAATATGTTACTATAGTTTTCCCCTTATGTGGCTGTAGGATATATAATTTATTTGTATTAACCTATCTACCTTTGTAATGCGCCAACGTATTCCATATTATTTATACTGTGATACATGGCGCAGACACCTCTGGGGTGAGATCCTCTGTAATATATAATATTTATACAGTAATACACAGTGCAGTCACCTCTGGGGTGAGATCCTCTGTAATATATAATATTTATACAGTAATACACAGTGCAGTCACCTCTGGGGTGAGATCCTCTGTAATATATAATATTTTTACAGTAATACACAGTGCAGCCACCTCTGGGGTGAGGTACTCACTAATATATAATATTTATACTTTCATACACAGCATAGCCACCGCTGGTGTGAGATTCTCTGTACTATGTAGTATTTATACAGAGATACACAGTGCAGCCATCTCTGGGGTGAGGTACTCAGTAATATATAATATTTATACTTTGATACACAGCGCAGCCACCTCTGGGGTGATATTCTCTGTAATATATAGTACTAGGAACATGCCCGTCAAAAATGACGGGAATAAAATTGTAAGCATGGTAATGCTGTTTGCCACAAAATGCGAGGCTATGGGTCCACTGCGCACCTTTGGCGCTCATCGCAAGCTGCAACATTGCAATGATCACCTCCGGCGCTAATCGCAAGCCCCACAATGAGCACCTTCGGCGCTCCTTGCAAGCCTCTCCCCCTGTGTATTTTAAAGGCCTCACACTTAAGTGTTAGTGTCTTTTGTTGTGTTAGTGCCTTGGGTTAAGTGTTACTGTATTGGGTTAAGTGTTACTACCTTGTGTTAAATGTTAGTGGCCTGTATGAAGTGTTACTGGCTTTCGTTAGTGGTTAGGGCTCGTTTTTACGTCCTTCGGGCTACTTTTCCGTCCTTAGGCCTCGTTTTTGTTGTATTGCCTTTTTTCGGCAGCCTTTTTTTTTCTCGTTCAGCGGTTTTCGATCGTGAATAAAGGCAAAATATGCTTTAAATTAACTTGCAACCTCACTCACAGGCTCCCTGGCTCTCCCCCTGTGCTGTGTGTAAGTGTGTAATTTAATTTGAGGCATATTTGTGTGTTTTTGAAGGTATTTTCATTTTGGTGGTTCGTCCGTTAAAGTCTTATTTTTGCGAGCCCCGCAGTCCATCTACGTGCTTTGGGTCATAAGTCATATGGGCCATACTTTCACAGGCATCGCTAAGTCATTGCAGCTAAGTCCTACGTGTTTCAACTGTTTGTGTGCAAAGTCCTACTGGCCTCGCGATGAGCGCCTTCAGCGATTATTACAGCTTAAGTCCGGCGTGCCTAATCTGCTCGCCTCGCTTTGCGAGGCTCGCAGTAATATGAGTGCCTTTGGCGCTCATTGCAGCCTAAGTCCTGCCTGCTGCAGCCGTCAACGGTTCGCCTTGCAAATCGCTACCAACGGCCCGTATATCACAACTATTATATGTGATTTATATAGCAATACACAGTGCAGCCCCCTCTAGGGTGAGGTCCTCAGTAATATATAGTATTTATACTGTGATACACAGCCTAGCCACCTCTGGGGTGATATACTCTGTAATATATAGTATTTATAGAGCAATACAGAGTGCAGCCAATGAGCACCGCAAGCAGGAGAGGCTTGCAATGAGCGCCGAAGGTGATCATTGCAAAGCAGGAAAGTTGAAGTACACGGGCGGAGAGGCTCGCAATGAGCGCCAAAGGTGCTCAGTACGGGGCTCGCGATGAACGCCAAAGGTGCTCAGAGGAGCAAAAGCCTCACATTGTGTGGCAAACAGCATTGCCAGCCTTGAAATGTTAATCCCGTCATTTTTGATGGGCAAGTTCCTAGTACTATATACAGTACTAATGGGGTTCTCACCCCAGCGGTGGCTGCACTCTGTATCACTTGAGAATGGAAAAGAGGGATTTGTCCTTAAATGTGGGATTTTTATTCAAACAAAGGATAGTTGGTGATATTGGAGTAACTGGCGGATTTTCCTTAATAAGATGGACAGTTGGGAGTTATTGAAATTTCAGTGGTGCAGAGACAAATGAATATATGACACATTGGTTCAAGTGGAAACATTTAACACTGAATTTTCTCGTCTATACAAAGATCATATCTTGATATACCTAGGAGTAGTTCTCATCTTCACAACAACCCAATCACAGACTAGGATACACTAGTATTTGTAACCACCATGATAACTGCCCCTTCATCATTAGCCTGTGTCTTTGGATGGATCAGCCAGCGTGTCCTCTTTTGTGATAGTTGAATTTTGTTGTGATGAATTGGTGTGGTTTTTTTTTTTGTACTTTTTCTAACAACTGATTTTATGCTGATTTTCATGCTTGATTAATTGTATGCTGATTTTCCCTGTAAATTTTGTATGTTTATTCTTCAATATAAACTATATTTGCATGCAGTCCTTGAGTTTTGTGGTGTGCATTATTCCATTAATATTTTATGATGCTGAAAACTTGTCTTGTTTGAATATTTATAAAATACATCATTTTCAATTTAAAATGAACAGAACCATTTCCAACACTTGTGGATTCATGCCACAGCAGCAGGAAACTCAAACATGGCTTTTAGGAAACCCAAATGTGTCTTATAACATCTCAGGTTTAGTAAGGTGACCTTGGAGCCAGTGTTAAATATTATATTTACCCAATTACCGTAAACTTCACATGTAGCTAAAATAGCAAAATTAACAGCCATGAGCATTTTATACAAACCTTAATTTTTGTAAGTGTAAATAATCCATTTTGTCTGACTTCAGCACTTCCTTCTTACTTGGAATCTGAGGAATAGTAGTCAAGCATGCACAGTTGTATCCAATTTGCCCTGAAAGAGGGAGGGAGAGAGGGAAGGGGGTAAAAGAGAAATGAGGGAGGCATAGAGAGAGGGAGGAAGAGAGAGAGAGTGAGGGAGGCATAGAGAGAGGGAGGAAGAGAGAGAGATTGAGGGAGGCAGAGAGGGAGGGAGAGAGGGAGAAAGAGAGAGAGGAAGGGAGAGAGAGAGATGGAGGGGGATTGAGGCAGAGAGAGGGAGGGAGGCAGGGAGAGGGAGAGACAGAGAGCGCAAAGAGAGGGCATAGAGAGAGACACAGGGCATAGAAAGAGAGCACAGAGACAGACAGCGCACACACAAAGAGAGGCAAAGAGACAGCACAGAGAGAGAGACAGAGGGCTCAGAGAGAGAGAGGGCACACAGAGAGAGACAGAACAGACAATTGAACATAACATATAATACCGTCATTTATGATGGGCAAGTTACTAGTATGCCATATTTATCACTGCCAATATATAATTTAGTATTATATGTAGGCACATTATATATACATTGTAAATAACTATATCCATGTAACAGAAGACTGGAAGAGTTGTCAGATGGGACCAGAATTAAAGTTCGACTCCAACAATATATAGATCAGGAACTACCAGATGTGCAAGCCGGATTCTGCAGAGGAAGAGACACAAGAGATCACATTGCCAATGTTCAATGGAAAATAGAGAAAGCAAAAGAGTTCCAGAAAAACACTTACCTCTGCTTCATAGACTAAAGCCTTTGACTGTGTGAATCACAACAAAAGGTGCCAAGTTCTTAGAGAGATGGGAGTACCAGATTATCTCATCCGCGTCCTGTATATTGACCAAGAAGCCATGGTCAGAACCGAACATGGGACAACAGAACGGTTCAAGATCAAAAAAGGTGTGTATATTGTCACCTTATTTATTCAACTTATACACAGAGTACATTATGCATAAGGCCGGGCTGGATGAATCAACCTCACATACGCTGATGATACTACTTTGATGGCTGAAAGTGAGGAGGAACTAAAAAACCCTATTGAGAGGGTAAAATAAGAGAGTGCAAAAGCTGGTTTGCTGCTCAACGTTAAAAAGACAAAGATCATGGCAAATGACAATCTCAGTTCATGCCAAATAGACGGGAAAAGAGTGGAGGCAGTGACATTTTCCTGGGATCCAAGATCTCTTCAGATGATGACTGTGGGCAAGAAATGAAAAGATGTTTGCTTCTGGGGAGGAAAGCTATTGCAAGCTAGTAAAAAGTAAAGATATTAAATTATCAAAAAAGGTTTGCATAGTTAGAACAATGGTATTCCCAGTAGTAACATATGGATGTGAAAACTGGATCATAAAGAATTCTGAACATCATAGAATTGATGCCTTTGAATTGTGGTGTTGGAGAAAAATGCTTGTACTGCAAGAAGATCCAATAAATCAATACTTAAATAAATTGAGACAAACTGTTCACTGGGAAGTATGATCATGAGGCCGATGTTTGAATATTTCGCCATATCATGAGACGCCAGGATTCCCTAGAGAAGACTCTGATGCTGAGAAAGATTGAAGGCACAAGGAGAAGGGTACAACAGAAGCGGAGATTGATAGATGAGACCACTGAAGCAATGAACATGAACTTGATGGAGCTCAGAGGGGCAGTGACAAGGTGTGCTGCAGTCCATAGGGTCACAGAAAGTTGGATTTGACTGAACGAGTAAACAACAATCATGAGTCTGTGAAGGGACACCCAGTGTACATCCTGCCAAATGTACTGCTGGAGCAGTTGTTTGAGGGTGATAAGTGTAAGCATGTTGCCTTCATTGAAGCTGATATTGGAGAACTTGAGAGACGAATTGCAGCATTGGCTCCTTTAAAAAATGAGGTTGATGCTGGGCCTAGCATGGCGGGTAAAGCTAGGGATAGTAAGGATGTTCTGGGAGGTAGCTGGGTTACAATTACAAAGGGAAACAGATGGAACAGGAGGTAGAGGAGACAGGCCAGTTCTGATTTGGAGAACACCAACAGGATTATCATATTGAGTACATTTGTTAGGGATGTCCACTCAAGAATGGCAATGCCATACAGAGCCAGATGAAAAAGTTCTATTAAAGGAGAAAGAGGGCAGATTAGGCAGAATAACAGATAGGCTTTGTTGGTAGGGGACTCTATTATTAAAATGTTTGAGGGGGTGATTTGTCATCCAGGTAATGGGAACCAAATAGTTTGCTGTGTCCCAGCTGATCGGGTTTGGCATTTTGTGGATCAAGCTGATAAATTATTGGGAAGGTCTGGAAATGACTCAGCAAGTCTTGGTACATGTTGGTACCAATGATAAATTAAATGTTTATTTTGGTAATTTTCATGCAAAAATGTTTTGCATACACTACTGATTCTCCTCTATAAGATGCATTCATAATCCAGGAAACTTAAATATGCCTAAATGCCTTAATGGGAAGAAGGCCTGGAAGGAATCTATAGGAACATTACAATGTGAAACAAGCCAACTGTGACCAGGAAAAGGCAGATTATCTATATACATTATTTTCTTCTATACACAAGGGAGGTACCAATGTTTTGGACTCTGCAAAAAATGGTTCTGCAAAACCTTCACCAATTAATTGAAGAAATCCAAAAGGGGCTATAAATAAATAAATGTTAATAAAACATCTGAACCTGATGGAATTCGTCCAATGGTATTGAGGGAACTTTGTTCTGTAATAGCCAAAGCATTATATATAACTAGCGAATTGCCCGTCAAAAAATGACGGCAATGAAATTGTAAGGTAGCTAAATTAGTAAATGAATATAGTGTACCTATTTTGAAGCATTGTGATGAAGAGCTGGCAATCTGTGTTGATGTTGCTGCAGCATTAGTGGTGTGGAGCTGCTGTATAAGCATGCTGAATGTGTGCAGTGTAACACTGTGCGTGCGCGAGACCAAACCGTTAGCGTAGTCGTGTACTTCCGCATTGGTGTAAAATGGCGAGTAATGTGTGGTATAGGTCTGTATCGGAATATCCGTAGGTGTTTTGTGGTGTTTTGCGAGTTTAGAGTGCTGTAGCCTCGTTTTCGTTTTGTTCGGCGGCCATTTTTTCTCTCGCTTAGATTTTTTTTTAGTCTCTAAACTGTTTTATTTCGAGTAAAATCGAGGTGTAAGTTGCATTTTTGAGGTCCTGGGTGCTCCCTCTTGGTGTAGGTAAGTTTTTTATGTATGTGCTGTGTGTATGTATTGTGTTTTAAATGTTTGTATGTCGGCGTGTTGCGTCCGATGTTTGCGAGGTCGTAATGTGTGGTAACGTGTTTCGTACGTTGTTTGCGTTCCTCGTAAAATTTAGCGAGTGTCGTAATTTGTGTGTCGTGTTTTTTGAGTAGCGACGTGAATTTTGCGAGGGTTTGAGGCCCTTGCCCAGTGACCTCGCCAGCAACTGAGTCCCTCGCTTCGCGAGGGGCCTCAGTTGCTGGCATGGAGCGCCTTCGGCGCTCCATGCCAGCAACTGAGGCCCTTGCCCAGTGACCTCGCCAGCAACTGAGGCCCTCGCTTCGCAAGGGGCCTCAGTTGCTGACATGGAGCGCCTTCGGCGCTCCATGCCAGCAACTGAGGCCCGTGCCTAGTGACCTCGCCAGCAACTGAGGCCCTCGCTTCGCGAGGGGCCTCAGTTGCTGGCATGGAGCGCCTTCGGCGCTCCATGCCAGCAACTGAGGCCCTTGCCCAGTGACCTCGCTACGCGAGGGCCGCGGCTCGCTACGCGAGCCCGCAAGCGTGAGCAACGACTCGTACGCTCACAACTATATATGTGATATTTCAAGACTCACTCTCCACAGACTCAATACCAGATGACTAGAGAAAAGCAGATGTAATACCTTTATTTTTAGAAGGGAACAAGAGTAAATCCAGGTATCTATAGACCTGTAAGCCTTACTTCTGTCATGGGAAAGCTTTTAGAAGGGTTGCTTAGAAATAGGATTGGAATGTTGTGCAAGTTAATTAAGGGACCACTGCAGTTCAGGAAAAAAACGTGTCAAGTATGTACCAAACTAACAATGTTAGAGGCTGTGAAGCCATGGACATCAAGCTTTTTTTGTGTTTGTTACATTGCTTCCTCAGATATGAATCATGAGAGTTTGTGTTCTCGCTATCAGTAGGGAGAGAGTTAGAGGAGGAGGAAACAAGAGAGACTTTATTACGATAATTGGATATTATTGAATTGGACACCACACCTTCCCCCCTCATAGACTGCTTGTTCAGGAAATTGCCATCACATTTCCCCAGAAATGGAAATGCCCTTGCACACACACAACTTCCATCTATGCATCATGGGTTCCCCAGGGCAGAGGCATCGACATGTATATTTTTCTAATAAAAAATTAGCTATATGACATTTTTTCTTGCATAGCAATGCTCTTAGTCAGTCTTAAATGTTTTATATATATATATATATATATATATATATATATATATATATATATATATATATATACTAGTAACTTGCCCGTAATATATGTTATGCTTAATTGTCTGTGCTGTCTCTCTCTGTGCTATTTCCTTGAGCCCTCTGTCTCTCTGTGTGCCGTGTCTCTCTCAATGCCCGCTCTCTCTCTGTGCCCTCTCTCTGCATTCGGTGTGCTCTCTGTCTCTCTCTCCCTTCATCTCTCCCCTTCCTTTCTCTCTCCCTCTCTCTTTCCTCCCTTTCTCTCTCCCTCCCTCCCGTTCTCTCTCTCACTCTCTCTCTCTCTGTCCCCTTCCCTCTCTCTATCTCTCTCTCTCTCCTCCTCCTTCCTCTCCCTCCTTCTCTTTTCCCCCCATTTGTCTCTGTCTCTCCCTCCCTCCTCTCCCCATCTCTATCTTCCTTCTCACCCCCTCTGTCTCCTCTCTGTCCCCCTCCCTCTCCCCTCTCTCTTCCTTCTTACCCCCTCTGTCTCCTCTCTGTCCCCCTGCCTCCATCTCCCCTCTCTTTCTCCCTCCCTCTCTTTTCCCCCTCCCTCTCTTCCTCCCTCCCATCTCCTCCTCCCTCTCTTCCCCCCTCTCTTCTGCCTCCCTCTCTTCCCCCCTCCTCCGTCAAGGACCCCTTTTCCCCAGCCTGTGTGTTGGCCCATTAAGCACAGACTTCTTGGCTCAACCACTGGATTATCTGCATAAGCACCTCTTTTGTATTTGTAAACCTTCTTTGTTCCACTGTTTGCCAGTTTAAGCTTATCCCATCACGAAGAGAGTAGGTCAGACATTAGACTGCCAGATTAAGTTAATAACGTCTGATATGTGCTAGAGATGTTAGGATGTGTATTGGAGTTAATCCTATTGATCTCAGGATGTGGGGTCATCTCCTGTAATTATCTGCCCCCCCCCACCCTTCCATTGTTGTGCTGGGTACACCCCCTCTGTATCTATCCCCTATAAATATTGTGGTCATTTTCAATAATAAATCAGTTTACTGGGAGACACATAGAAATCGTATGGTCTTTATTTGGTTCCTGGTGGCTGCGATACTGAACCTATATCCACCCTACAAGTAACCTGTCCTGGTCACTACCACAGAAAGTTTACTGGAACTCCTGGAAGTGCTGATTACTGATGGAGAGACTCTGACTGATACAGAAGCCAGATATCAGGGTGCTGGGGCCGAGATTTCAAAGAACCCAACAGTCCTTGTGGGTAGACAACCTGTAGTCTATAGCAGGTGTCCCTGGGCTTGTATTCTCCTCCTCTCTCTCCCCCTCCTTGTCTCCTCACTGCACCTCCCTCTCCCCACCTCTTCTCATCACCCCACACTCTTCGCCCCTCCCTCTCTTCTTTCCCCCCTCTCTCTCTTCCTTGCCCCCTCCCTCTCTTCCTCCCCTCCCTCATTTCTCTTGCGCCGATTCTGCGCATGTGCAGTTGCACGGTCGCGCCGAACATGCGCTAATTCTTGGAATGAGCAGTAGTGCAGTTATGCCGCTCATTCACAGTGGCATGGTTGTGCCTCACATGTGCAGAAACGGCGCAATGAAATAATAGCCAATATTTAAATGGGATTTTTGTTTGCTATCCTGTGGATCAATTAACAGTACACAAATGACAATTATCAGAGGAGATCTAAAAAGGTTGAACTTGATGGACTAAAACTATTTCAACCTCAATTAGTTACTATGTAAACAACACATAGTTTAATATTGTACTGATATTCTGGCCATTGCTAGCATAGTGGATCAGACTGAGCATACACACTGATATTCACAGCCCTCCAGAATTATCGACACCCTTGGTAAAGATGAGTAATAAATAAATAAATAAAAAAAACATGAAAACAATGTCTATGTTTATTAGCTTGATCTTCTCTTTTAATCTTGAATGAGGGGGAGAACAAGTATAAAGGGATATGAGACCATGCCTCCAACCCAATCTTTCTAGATTCTTGGCCCTCATCTTCAGCTCATCACACAGGTTTTCAGCATGACGAAGACTTCCATATATTTTCCAGGCTTCCAAATTCCCCGGACTTGAGCCCCATCGAGCACGTGTGGGACCACCCCGATCGCCATGTTCACTGCATGGATCATCCTCCATACAGTCTTCAGCAGCTGTCGGATGCACTGCAGTCTGCATGGCTCCAGATGCCCTTGCAAACCTTCCAGCATCTTATTGACTCACTACCATGCAGTCTAGCTGCTGTCCTTGCTGTACACAACGGTTATTCGGGATATAAATTGATTATTGTCAAAACAATTTAGTGACCAAAAAATAAAAATAAATACAACTTAAATGTATTAATCATTATTAACAATGTTTATGTAGTGAGATGTGCTATTTTTGTTTACCTGTTTATACAAGTAAGAGGAGGCCTTGGATACAGAAAAGTATTCAGCAGCTTTGAGTGCAATATGGCAATCCTAAGTGCCAGTGCTATTAATAAGTCAACATGCCCCCATCCAGCTGAGGAAAATAAACAGCTCAAAAAAGTATTTGCTGCATTTATATATATTTGTAAAAACACTTGTATACTGTAAATATAGGACTACAGTGTTCCCTTATATTATGTTTTGAAGAATTTTATGTGATAATGGACAAAATGTTTTTATAAAGCTTACATTAAATAATTAGAGCCCATCATTTTTAAAATATTGAATAAAATTATGTGTAATGATGAAAGACATTTTGTATTTAATTCTTTACAGGATTTGGAATTTAGGAGGAGTGGGAGGAACAGTAGGTTGAGATAAGACCTCTATTCAGTTCTAATGAACAGCTGCCACTCCATGGAGCCCCTCAACAATGAAACTCAGTGGAAGAGTAAGCCCCCATATGACAACCCTTCCCCTCAGGCTATAGACAGACTAAAATCCTCCATGTCACATAGTCATCTAAATATAAGATGTCCTCTGGATGTTCCATAAAATATGCTTTTATGTTCCTCTCTTGCATACTCGCTAATGTTATTTTGTTACATACTTCACAATCACAAGCAAAATAAGTTTTTATCGAGAGAGAGAGAGAGAGATATCACAGCCTACTTGAAGTTGGACATGCCTGTTCTACAGTAACCATTAGGCAGCATGCAAAGTACATATAGTTTTAAAGCAAACAGTTTTATTGCAAGAATGATAGTCTAGGTGTAGGACTAGAGCTTCACACTTCCAACAGCAATGTGCGATGATAACTAACAAAAACATGAACCAGAACAAGGAAGCTGTAATGTTATCTTCCATTCAAACAAACTGCAACCTGAAGACAGTTTGAATAGAGTGCTGGTGACTTGTTTCACATCTGCCTTATGGTACAGATCATTTCTTAAAATAAGAACAATACATCTGTTTGCATTAAAAAAAATATCTATGCAGTTTACCTGCAGCCTATAAGCACTTCAACACCACTGCAGATATAACAACCACTCAGATATAACAATGGTAAGATAAAACAACACCCACCCACTAATTGAATAACTGTTATATATAACTAGCGACTTGCCCGTCAAAAAATGATGGCAATAAAATTGTAAGGCAGGTAATGCTGTTTGCCACAGAGAGTAAGTGTTTTGGTGGTCTGAGATCCTTGTTCGCTCATTGCGAGGCTGGAGCTGAGCGCCTTTGACGCTCATCGCGTGGCTCACAATGAGCACATTGCGAGCCTCTGGGTTGGTGTATTTGTTGTTATCATAGGTGCTTTTGCGCTTATTGTAAGGTCCGCAGTGATCTTGTTTTGTCGCTTATTGCAAGGCTCTCCCCTGGTGTAGTTTGTGTCCTATGAGCACCATTGGCGCTCCTTGTGGGTGGCGCGGTGAAGATGTTTGTGGTTGTTTGCAATAATGTGGTGTTAACTTTTTTTGTTTTTTGTATATATTTTTTTATGCTAATTAATTAATTAATGAAATCAGAAATTAATATACTTTACCTGTTTGTAATTAATATATGCAGCAAGGAATGTGCTGAAGAGCTAACAATCTGTTTTGATGTTCCTGCAGCATATAATGTCGATTTGCAGTGTTGTTGAGCCGAGGTGTAAGTGTCAGCAATGTATGCAGTGTGTAGTGTAAATAGGCTGCGTGTGCGAGTGGAAGCCGTTTGTGTAGCTGTGCACATCCGCATTCTGTAAGTTAGTGTTGTAAAATGGCGGCGATTGTGTATGTGGTAGGCTGGTTTGTATGATTTAGCGTCCTTGCTAAATCTTTTGGAATAGGCGTATTTGGTTTGTGGTATTTTGCGTGTTTAGGGGTCGTGTAGCCTTGTTTTCGTTGTTTTCGTCTGCCATTTTTTCTCTCGCTTAGGGGTTTTCGAGTGTCTAAACTTTGTAAATTTGACTGAAATCGAGGTTTAAGCTGTGTTGTAGAGGTCCTGGGTGTCCCCCTTTGCTGTGGGTAAGGTTTTTATTTTATTTTTGTATGTATTTTTGTGTTTTGTAATGTTTGCCGATGTGAGCGGGTTGTCCGTTAAGGTTGTATTTTTGCGAGTCCCGCGGGTCGTATTTTTTGTGTGTAAGTCTGCAATTTTTAATTTGTAAGTCCCGCGGCTCGTATTTCTTTTTGTAAGTCCATAGTTAGTTATTGCGTGTTTATTGTTTTTTTCAAAGTCCTGCTTGTGTGGTCGTTTGTAACCGTTTGTGAGGCGCCGTAGAGCCTCCACCTCCACAAATGCGGCCCCTCGCTCAGCGAGGGTCCGCATTTGTGGCCTGCAATGAGCCTGAGGTTTATTGCAGTCGACGTGGGAGCCTCCACCTCCGCAAATGCGGCCCCTCGTGGTCTGCATTTGTGGTCCGAAAGCTGTAGGGGGTCGTAGCAACAACGCACATACTGAGAACTATATACAGTCAGGTCCATAAATATTGGGACATCGACACAATTCTAATCTTTTTGGCTCTATACACCACCACAATGGATTTTAAATTAAACAAACAAGATGTGCTTTAACTGCAGACTTTCAGCTTTAATTTGAGGGTATTTACATCCAAATCAGGTGAACGGTGTCGGAATTACAACAGATTGTATATGTGCCTCCCACTTTTTAAGGGACCAAAATTAATGGGACAGATTAACAGTCATAAATAAAACTTTTTAATACTTGGTTGCAAATCCTTTGCAGTCAATTACAGCCTGAATTCTGGAACGCATAGACATCACCAGACGCTGGGTTTCATCCCTGGTGATGCTCTGCCAGAGCTCTATTGCAACTGTCTTCAGTTCCTGCTTGTTCTTGGGGCATTTTCCCTTCAGTTTTGTCTTCAGCAAGTGAAATGCATGCTCAATCGGATTCAGGTCAGGTGATTGACTTGGCCATTGCATAACATTCCACTTCTTTCCCTTAAAAAAAACTCTTTGGTTGCTTTTGCAGTATGCTTCGGGTCATTGTCCATCTGCACTGTGAAGCGCTGTCCGATGAGTTCTGAAGCATTTGGCTGAATATGAGCAGATAATATTGCCCGAAACACTTCAGAATTCATCCTGCTGCTTTTGTCAGCAGTCACATCATCAATAAATACAAGAGAACCAGTTCCATTGGCAGCCATACATGCCCACGCCATGAACTACCACCACCATGCTTCACTGATGAGGTGGTATGCTTTGGATCATGAGCGGTTCATTTCCTTCTCCATACTCTTCTCTTCCCATCACTCTGGTACAAGTTGCTCTTAGTCTCATCTGTCCATAGGATGTTGTTCCAGAACTGTGAAGGCTTTTTTAGGTGTTGTTTGGAAAACTCTAATCTGGCCTTCCTGTTTTTGAGGCTCACCAATGGTTTACATCTTGTGGTGAACCCTCTGTATTCACTCTGGTGAAGTCTTCTCTTGATTGTTGACTTTGACACACATACACCTACCTCCTGGAGAGTGTTCTTGATCTGGCCAACTGTTGTGAAGGGTGTTTTCTTCACCAGGGAAATAATTCTTCGGTCATCCACCACAGTTGTTTTCCGTGGTCTTCCGGGTCTTTTGGTGTTGCTGAGCTCACCGATGCGTTCTTTCTTTTTAAGTATGTTCCAAACAGTTGATTTGGCCACACCTAATGTTTTTGCTATCTCTCTGATGGGTTTGTTTTGTTTTTTCAGCCTAATGATGGCTTGCTTCACTGATAGTGACAGCTCTTTGGATCTCATATTGAGAGTTAACAGCAACAAATGCAAATAGCACACTTGAAATGAACACTGGAGCTTGTATCTGCTCTTTGTAAATGGGATAATGAGGGAATAACACACACCTGGCCATGGAACAGCTGAGCAGCCAATTGTCCCATTACTTTTGGTCCCTTAAAAAGTGAAGGGCACATATACAAACTGTTGTAATTCCTACACAGTTCACCTGATTTGAATGTAAATACCCTCAAATTAAAGCTGAAAGTCTGCAGTTAAAGCACATCTTGTTCGTTTCATTTCAAATCCATTGTGGTGGTGTATAGAGCCAAAATGTTTAGAATTGTGTCGATGTCCCAATATTTATGGACCTGACTGTATGTGATAGGGGCAGTCACGTCACCAACTAAGCTGCCTGTTTAGGCTGTTTTTTTTACCATAGTGAGGCTTTGTAATGTAATGTGGTTTCCAGTGCTTTTGCTGAAAGCATAATAATTTCATTTGAAGTAGTTGCAAATGTTTCTGTAAATGGTAAAATTGCACATAGCTGCTAATAAAGGCTATGATCCCTTTTCTATTCCAGCAGTGTAATTTGCGGTATACAGATATACCCCATTTAACACTACCTCATAACACTCACTATTTTTCCCTATAAATCCCCGATTAGTGCTATAGCTCACGATTGCGCGGTTTTGAGCACCAAATCCATTCTACACGGGCTATTCCTGTACCACAAAATCAGCTGCAGGAGTTTTTGGCCCTACGTTACATGTCTGATCATTTCACTCGCAATATTATTGCACTCAGCTGGCATCCGTAAATCATGTCTTTTCTGGAAAAGATTTTGGTGTAGGAAGTACACCAAACCAGGCATTTCACTTACATTATGGATGAGACACAGAACTAGGAACCAATTAAAAATGAGGACATAATGATTATTATAATGAGTAAGAATAACAGCTGATAAATGCAGCAACGAAAAAAAATAAAAAATAAATATATATTTTTATTTTAAATTACATATATTGTATTTCTCGAAATTCTGTGCAGGAAATATGTTTTTTAACTTATTTTAGATGTTCAAATGAGAGCACAAATGTACTATTTGTTTACTATATATATATATATATATATATTAGTGAATTGCCAGTCAAAAAATTATGGGCATAAAATTGTAAGCTAGGCTTTTGCTTCTCTGAGCACCTTCGGCGCTCATCGCGAGCCTTGCGATGAGCGCCTTTGGGGCTCATTGTAAACCTTTCCTCCCGCCCACTGTACGGGCCGCTCATTGCAGGGTTCGTTAACCTGCAAGCTTTGTGCTTGGTGCTTTGTGCTTTGGAATGCCATGTGAATGCCAGGATATGGCCCCTCTGAGCGCCTTCGGCTCTCATTGCTGTTTTTGCCCAGCCGCACCTTTTCTGCTTTGTAATGATTCCCTTTGGTGCTCATTGCGAGCTTCTCCCCCTGTGTACTTTATATGTATATTTATATGCTCATTGTAGCCTAAGTCCCGCATGCCTCAACAGCTTGCCTCGCTTTGAGAGGCTCGCAGTGCAAAGAGAGCAAAGCGAGGCAAGCAGTTGAGGCATTGAAGCATGCGGGACTTAGGCTGAAATGAGTGCCAAAGTCGCTTCTGCAAGCCTTGCGAAGCTAGGCAAGCAGTTGAGGAACGCAGGACTTAGAAAAAAAAATTCCGACCTCAGAATCTCGGGGGCACAAAAATCCGACCTTGCAAAAATAAGAAATTAACAACCGAAAATCGTAAAAGACGAAAAACAAGCGATTTTGAGCCTTATTTACCGTGTTTCGTCACTCAAAATATCGGCTAAGCGAGAAAAAAAATGGCGGACGAAAATCCTAAAAAAATCAGAAACTGGATGAAAAACGAGGCTGAGCAAAGCCAGGCACGCGGGACTTATAAAATACACAAAGACACTAACACTTACACGAACAATGCCAGGCAACGCGAGATTGACAACTATTATATGTGAACAGAGATGTACTTTTTATTTACTGTACTACTTTACGGTGGAGGGCTTCTATCGCTCTTTTGCCCACCATATTATAAATGATTGTTGCAGTGGCGGCTGGTGACTTTTCAAGTTGGAGGGGCGACAGGGCGAAACATAGCCACTCCCCCTTTTTCAAACCACACCCATTTTTATAACTCCTCCCCCTGGTGTCATGATGACCTTTATAAGCCCCGCCCAATGACCTTATACTTGTAAAGCCCATTGAAATACATGACCACCAATGCAGAAATGTCAAGAAGTAAAGTAACAATGTGTTAAATTCATTGGTATACAATATAGATTGAAAAAACTCATGTGACAAGACTACAGCAATATCATAATTGCACCTATACGCATTAACAGAAAAATTAAAGGAGTGACACCTACCATTAGTCGGGTCTTCTTCTCAGGGTATTCACGTTCAGTAAGTTGACCAACGAGTAGAAACAAATTTGCAGCCACATAGGGTTTGCACCTGGGGTTGAAAGAAAACAAGCAAATCAATCAGACCATTCAAGAACAAAACCATACTTAAAAAACATTAAACGACCAAGTGGAACCATATAGGCCCCAAACATACCTTAGAAGACCAAGTGGAACCATATAGGCCTCAAACATACCTTAGAAGACCAAGTGTGACCATAGGCCCCAAACATACCTTAGAAGACCAAGTGGAACCATATAGGCCTCAAACATACCTTAGAAGACCAAGTGTGACCATAGGCCCCAAACATACCTTAGAAGACCAAGTGGAACTATATAGGCCCCAAACATACCATAGAAGACCAAGTGGAACCATATAGGCCTCAAACATACCTTAGAAGACCAAGTGTGACCATAGGCCCCAAACATACCTTAGAAGACGAAGTGGAACTATATAGGCCCCAAACATACCTTAGAAGACCAAGTGGAACCATATAGGCCTCAAACATACCTTAGAAGACCAAGTGTGACCATAGGCCCCAAACATACCTTAGAAGACCAAGTGTGACCATATAGGCCTCAAACATACCTTAGAAGACCAAGTGTGACCATAGGCCCCAAACATACCTTAGAAGACCAAGTGGAACCATATAGGCCTCAAACATACCTTAGAAGACCAAGTGTGACCATAGGCCCCAAACATACCTTAGAAGACCAAGTGTGACCATATAGGCCTCAAACATACCTTAGAAGACCAAGTGTGACCATAGGCCCCAAACATACCTTAGAAGACCAAGTGGGACCATATAGGCCTCAAACATACCTTAGAAGACCAATCAGCACTGATTAGGCCCAAACCAGTGGATCTTGGGATTCAAGAAAACAACAACATTTAACTCCAATTCCTTCAAACCATAAATTCTGTTTAGACAACACAATAATCAATGTCAAACAAACACGTTGAATTAGCATATGGATAACCATATGAGCAGTAACGCCACGCCAAGGCTTCAACAATTGTTACTGACCATTCACACACCTTTCATAGCTCCTTCAATATGCACACCCACACACCATTCATACTTTACTTACCACTAGTTATTTTTGGTAGTGCGGTGGTGCCATTTCTGAGAACTTTACGTACCCTTGAAGGTGCCTCCAATTCCTTCAAACCAATGCATTTAACCGCTACAGGGCCATGGTGCTTTTTAATTACTTTTTTGATCCTCTTCAATGTGGAGAAGCATCTTTCTGGTTCTTTAGTAGTCTTCGTTGTTGTAAGCAGGATTCCTTATAGCTTCACTCACTCTGTTAAATTATGTAGATTAAATTGATGCTAAAGTTGCTGCAGAGCAACAGCACTTGTACAGAAATGGAATTCTTGCTTCCCGTACACAAGTGACAGCTACCCTTGGAAGTGCCTCCAATTCCTTCAAACAGTGTGTTGATTTCACTGGTATACATTACAGATTGCAAACCCTCATGTGACAAGACTACATCAACATCAAATTTGCACCTATACGCATGGACAGAAAATTAAAGGCAATGATATTAACCTACAGTTGACTCTCCTTCTCGGGGTATTCATGTCCAGTAAGTCAACCAACGAGTCCAAACAAATCTGCTTCCACAGATAGTTTGCACCTGGGAAGTGATAGAAAACAACAAAAAAAACATTAGAGCGTTTAAGACCCAAACCTTAACTTTTAAAACCTTAAAAGAGCAAGTGTGACCATATAGGCCCCAACCGCACCTTAAAAACCCTAAATAACAAATTGGGACCAAATAGGCCCCAACCGCACCTTAAAAACCTTAAATAACCAATTTTGACCATATAGGCCCCAACCGCACCTTAAAATCCTTAAATAACCAATTTTGACCATATAAGCCCCAACCGCACCTTAAAAGCCTTAAATAACCAATTTTGACCATATAGGCCCCAACCGCACCTTAAAAACCTTAAATAACCAATTTTCACCATATAGGCCCCAACCGCACCTTAAAAACCTTAAAAGACTAAGTGTGACCATATAGGCCCCAACCGCACCTTAAAATCCTTAAATAACCAATTTTGACCATATAGGCCCCAACCGCACCTTAAAAGTCTTAAATAACCAATTTTGACCATATAGGCCCCAACCGCACCTTAAAAACCTTAAATAACCAATTTTCACCATATAGGCCCCAACCGCACCTTAAAAACCTTAAATAACCAGTTTTGACCATATAGGCCCCAACCGCACCTTAAAAACCTTAAAAGACCAAGTGTGACCATATAGGCCCCAACCGCACCTTAAAAACCCTAAATAACAAATTGGGACCAAATAGGCCCCAACCGCACCTTAAAAACCATAAATAACCAATTTTGACCATATAGGCCCCAACCGCACCTTAAAAACCTTAAATAACCCATTTTGACCATATAGGCCCCAACCGCACCTTAAAAACCTTAAAAGACCAATTTTGACCATATAGGCCCCAACCGCACCTTAAAAACCCTAAATAACAAATTGGGACCAAATAGGCCCCAACTGCACCTTAAAAACCTTAAATAACCAATTTTGACCATATAGGCCCCAACCGCACCTTAAAAACCTTAAATAACCAATTTTGACCATATAGGCCCCAACCGCACCTTAAAAACCTTAAAAGACCAATTTTGACCATATAGGCCCCAACCGCACCTTAAAAACCTTAAAAGACCAAGTGTGACCATATAGGCCCCAACCGCACCTAAAAAAACCTTAAAAGACCAAGTGTGACCATATAGGCCCCAACCGCACCTTAAAAACCCTAAATAACAAATTGGGACCATATAGGCCCAAATTGTAAAAAAAAATATATATATATCAATTGATATCAATATATCACAATAAATAAATATATATATATATATATCAATCAATATATATATATATATATATATATATATATTATATATATAAATATATATATATAAATATATATATATAAATATATATATATATATATATATATATATATATATATATCAATCAATATTTCTATCAATCAATATATATATATATTATATATATATATATATATATATATATATATATATTATATATATATATATAATATATACAAATATATATATACGCATAAAAAATACACATAAATATACATAAACATATACATAAAACAATATATATTAATTGATATTTATTATTTGATTAATTGATGTTCTTTATTACTTATTATATTATATTGTTCATGCATTTCTATTACACATTATTTTTTATACATATTACAGTGCTATTTTTTGGCTATACATGTTACAGGATATTATCCTGTAACATGTATATCACATAAAATAGCCCTGTAATATGTATAATACATACAGGGTCAAACAAGTTCACACTAACCTTTTTTACCCTTACAGGCTTCCATACCTGCTTGCTGATTTGCTAATTTTTTAAAGACTCTCATTGGTTGAAATCGATGTCAATCAAAAATTTCAGCCAATCCTTCAAAAATTAGTATATAAAGCAGACCGTTAGAAAAAATCAATTAATCGCGGGAGGGGCTCCTTGTAGGAGGAGCTCTTTTAGTTTTTTTTTTTTTTTTTTTTAGAGCGTCGTTTTTTTTTTAGTGGAGGCCTCTTTCAATGGGCCAGAATGGATGGATGGACAATGGCTTCAATCAAGATTGGATTATTTGACCAGTGGCTTCAATCAACATTGGATTATTTGACCAGTGGCTTCAATGAACATTGGATTATTTGACCAGTGGCTTCAATCAACATTGGATTATTTATTTGACCAGTGGCTTCAATCAACATTGGATTATTTATTTGACCAGTGGCTTCAATCAACATTGGTTTATTTGACATGGGCTTCAATCAACATTGGATTATTTTCATGACTATATCCAGAGGACAGAAGGCCAACGCTGGAGGGGTCAATTTGACAGGTAAGTATGTGCTGTTGTTTATTTTATTTTTATTGATGTTTGTTTAAAGCTGTTTATTTTTGTACTGTATTGTTTTTCCCTTCCCTTATTTTTATTTTATCTTTAAAAGTGACAGGCACATATACATGCCTGTTACTTCTAAAAATGGAATAAAAATAGGGGGGGGGGTGCTAGGTAGGTTGTTGGATCAGGGTGGGGTCGGTCACGCTCAGGCACCCATCGGTCGGTCGGTGACCGCGTAGGCCACGATCAGGGGTGGCACAGGCCTCATGGGGGTGAACATCCACCCCCATGTGGCCTGGTCAACCCCGCTCACCGCCCGAATACCCCGATCACCGTGATCGGGGTAATCGGGCGGTGTCATAGCATAGGCCGCATCGGGGTGGTGGTGATCGGGCCTCGGGGGTGGCATAGGGCGGCGACATGGAGGTGATCAGGGGTGGCACAGGCCTCATCAAGGGGGTGATCCGATCACCCCCATGTGGGCCTGTGCCACCCCGCTCACCACCCGACTACCCCGATCCCGTGATTGGGGTAATCCGGCGGTGGCATGATGGCATTGCATAGGGCAGGCCTGATCGGGGGTGGCACAGGCCACATGGGGGTGATGGCTGGGGATGGCACCAGGCATTGCAGGCCTAGGGTCGTCGGTGGTAGTTGGTGGGTGGCTGGGTAGGTGGCAGGCCAGGCAGGCATAGTGGGGTCACTGGTCACCCCTAACTTTTATTAGGGGCTACTAGGGGTTTGGTTTGGCCAGGGGCAGGGCAGTTGCCAGGTAGACTTACTGTGTTAGGCAGGCAGCAGAGCAGATGTGAGTAGATTCAGCCAGGGAGGTCTCTCAGTCTCAGCGTGAGCAGGGTCAGGAAACAGAAAGGGGGAAGGGACAGGCAACTGGGGGAAGGGACAGGCAACTGGTGGTTTTATTGACTGTATCAGTCAATCAAAATGAAAACTCGAGGCCCTATTTGCTGGCGGGCGATCAGGGCTAACGGTCTGGGTGGGTTTAGATTGTTCTCTTAGTAACTGTACAGCCTTCCATCATTGATTGGTCAATGATGGAAGACTGTCAGTCATTAATTGATACATTTATGACCGCCCATGCATATCGTCACTGTGATGGTGGGCGGCATGCATTAACGGTCAGGGGGCCAGGCCAGGACTCATTGAAGAGAAGAGAAGAGTCTAAAGGTTAGTGTAGTGTAATATGATCACACAGGGTGCAGGGGGCTATATTATAGATACACACAGCATTAGTTAATGTAGCGCAAGGGTTATCTTAAAGTGACAGTGTCCCTTTACTAACTTTACTTCATTTTAATACTGTATTGAGACTTGAATGATGATGTACACCTTATATTTAATTGTTTTTGGGTTATACTAATGCATTGTTGTGTTTTTTTATTGCAGGGTGAAGAAAATATTTGGGGGGGCGTTTGCCCTGACGCCCCAATGGACGGGCCGCCCCTGGATTGTTGTGGTGAACTACCTACTCATAATTTCCACAACACAGGCTGAGATCCCTCTCCATGCTGAGGATAGTCAGTAAGCTTGAAACAGCTGTACATGGATTGGATACTCAGCCTGTGTTTATTCCAACCTTGGCTTTGCTTTAAAGCTGTGTAATACAGCATGCATAAGCTTAAAGGAAACCATGTTTGATAATGGCTACGGAATTAAGAGCGAGGCATTTGTGGGCACATTTGTGTGTCCCAGCTCAACTTCCCAGAATGCAGTGTAATAACTGTTTTTCTCGGATCTCTGAGGTGTAAGCAGGTTTTTTAACTTGCTTTAGACATTCAGATGTGAACACAGATGTACTTTTTATTTACTATATATATATATATATATATATATATATATATATATATATATATACATATATATATATATATATGTATATATATATATATATATATATATATATATGTACATATATATATATACACATACAGTATATTAAGGGCAGCAATACAAAGTATAAACTGGGACAAAGAACTGGCAGGTAAAAATACTAAACATAAATGGACAACATTGAAATCCTTACTAAATATACATACTTATCACCATATACCAAGTGGGAATAAAAGTAAAAGGAGTAAATTACATCCAATGTGGCTTAACAATGATTTAAAGATCAAGATACGGAGTGAAAAACAGGCATTTAAATTATACAAACAAGAGGGGACAGAGACTGCTTTACGGGAGTACAAGGAAATCAACAAGGCTTGCAAAAGCGCGATTAAATAGACTGACTAAAATAGACTGGCTAAAATAGAAAATGAAAAATTAATTGCAAAAGAGAGTAAGACTAACCCTGAAATATTTTTTAAGTATATTAATGGGAAGAAGGCGAGGAAGGAAGTTATAGGAACATTACAATGTGAAACAGGCTGTCTGAAAACTAGTGACCAGGAAAAGGCAGATGAGCTAAATAGGTTCTTTTCTTCGGTATACACAAGGAAGGTACCAGTGTTTGGGATACTGCAACATAATGGGGCTACACTACCTTCACCAAATAATTGGTTAACGCATGAAGAAATCCAAAAGAGGTTGGAAAAAATAAATGTTAATAAAGCCCCAGGTCCTGATGGAATACATCCACGGGTAGTGAGGGAACTGGGTTCTGTAATAGCCAAACCATTATATTTATTTTTTTAAGATTCACTCAACAAAGGCCGCTACCAGATGACTGGAGAAAAGCAGATATAAGATATAGATAATATATTTAAGAAGGAAGCAAGAGCAAATCCAGGGAATTATAGACCAGTGAGCCTCACTTCTGTAGTGGGAAAGCTTTTAGAAGGGTTAATAAGGCATAATATACAAGAATATGTCTATTTGAACAGGATTATAAGTAGGAGTCAACATGGATTTATGAGGGGTAGGTCATGTCAGACAAATCAAATTAGTTTCTATGAGGAGGTTTGTAGGAACCTGGATCAAGGCAACTCAGTGGATGTAGTCTATTTGGATTTTGCAAAGGCTTTTGATACAGTGCCACGTGGGAGACTATTGTGCAAACTAAGGAATACAGGACTTGCAGTAAATATCTGCTCATGGATTGAGAGCTGGCTAAAAGACAGGGAGCAAAGGGTTGTTGTAAATGTTTTTTTCAAAACAGCATATTGGAAATATGGAACTACAATGGTCCTTTTATATTAAAGGACTACTGAAGGGCATTTACAAGTAATATTATATATGCTTGTTGGACATAAAACAGTATGCCTAATAAACAAACAAACATGAGCTTTGCTTTTAAATACATTACAGTGGTTCTTTAAGTGATAAAAAATAGTTGCCCTTTAAAAAGTAGGAGGCCACACATGGTGAAATTGGCACTGCTCTGTGTCTTACCCCTGTCTGTGCCCATGGGCAAGACATTCCTCACTAAGACTGGTATAAGCTGGTAGTAGTCACAATGCTGCACCCAAATTATGGGATGTTCTAGCTCTGTCACAGTACTATGTGCTTCCAATATACATGTGTCATCAACCCCTTCTGGGACATGACACAATATTATAACACGAATCACGTCTGCAGCCTCCCACCAGGCACCTACGATATACACGTGCAGAATCAAACAGAGATACCGAACACCAAAATGCAGCAGGAGCAGAAGCTACAAATTATCTGTCATGTATTGCCACAAATTATCTATCATTTATTTAACAGAATATAAAAAGCTGCAGAGGGAGGAACATGCTCTACCCACACACACATAAGGGGTCATTTCTCATATTGTAAAGCTCTCTCAGTGTGATTAATAAAGGAAAAGTCTTTTTAAATGGAAATATAATGTCTCTTTTTGAAATTATTTATTGAATATGATTTTGTGCAAGGAGCACACCTTTAAAAAACTATATCCATAAAATTACTTTTTAAATAATACAAAGTGAAAATGTTATTAGGGTCTTGTCACTCTGTACAAAAATTAACGTCTGTAATGTTACAGACTAACAATATTCAGTGGCAAGTTCTGGACATAAAACATTTATTAAAGACGATCAGAGTTTTGAACCCTGCTCAGGAATAGATGATTCCATTTTATCTTTTATAAATCACTGACCTCCAGAAATGTAAATGACCCATTCACACACACAATTTTCCACCAAAATATCATGGATGTCTCCAGGGTCCAGCAGAGGCATCAGAATGAAAGGTACTAGTTAAAAACAAGCTTTATGAGTTGCTTCTATGTTCTTAGACCCACAGTCTTCACACACACACATCACATATATAGTTGTGGATCAAGAACGCTATTCGGAACGTTTTCACGCGGGACTTAGGCTGCATTGTAAAGGGCGCAACTGTGAAGGGCGCAACTGCGAGCCAAGTGCATAACTTTAAAGACCTTAAACCAAACAAAAAAATTTAACAAATATAATAACGCACTCACAGACAGGACAGGGGGAGAGCCAAGAAGCCTGGAAGTGATGTTACAAGCGATTTTGAGCAATATTTGGGTTTTCATCAATCCAAAAATTGGTTAACCGAGGAAAAAAATGGTGGACGAAAAACTTAAAAAATTCTGAAACTGCATGAAAACAAGGCTGAGCAAAGCCAGGCATGCGGGACTTAGAAAATACACGACGGCAAAGACAGTAACACTTACACGAATAATGCCAGGCACACAGGGAAGGGACACACAAGGAAGGGACAGGGGGAAGATGGTGGAAAGAGACACATGGCATTCCCAAGCACAAGACTTGCAGGTTAACGAAACCTTCAATGAGCGGACCGTACAGTAGGCGGAAGTAAATGCTTGCATTGAGTGCCAAAGGAGCTCATTGTGAGCCACGAGATGAGCACCAAAGAAACTCATCGCTGGGCTCATGATGAGCACCGCAAGCGGGAGAGGCTTGCAATGAGAGACCAAGGCGCTCATTGCAAGCCCCGCAATGAGCGTTGAAGGCACTCAGCGTGGGGCTCGCGATGATGAGCTCCGAAGGTGATCAGTGCAAAGCAGGACAGATGAAGCACAGAGGGGAGAGGCTCGCAATGAGCGCAGAAGGTGCTCAGAGGAGCAAAAGCCTCACATTGTGTGGCAAACAGCATTGCCAGCCTAACAATTTTAATCCTGTAATTTTTGATGGGCAAGTTCCTAGTATATATATATATACAGGGAGTGCAGAATTATTAGGCAAGTTGTATTTTTGAGGATTAATTTTATTATAGAACAACAACCATGTTCTCAATTAACCCAAAAAACTCATTAATATCAAAGCTGAATATTTTTGGAAGTAGTTTTTAGTTTGTTTTTAGTTTTAGCTATTTTAGGGGGATATCTGTGTGTGCAGGTGACTATTACTGTGCATAATTATTAGGCAACTTAAAAAAAAAAAAAATATGTACCCATTTCAATTATTTATTTTTACCAGTGAAACCAATATAACATCTCAACATTCACAAATATACATTTCTGACATTCAAAAACAAAACAAAAACAAATCAGTGACCAATATAGCCACATTTCTTTGCAAGGACACTCAAAAGCCTGCCATCCATGGATTCTGTCAGTGTTTTGATCTGTTCACCATCAACATTGCGTGCAGCAGCAACCACAGCCTCCCAGACACTGTTCAGAGAGGTGTACTGTTTTCCCTCCTTGTAAATCTCACATTTGATGATGGACCACAGGTTCTCAATGGGGTTCAGATCAGGTGAACAAGGAGGCCATGTCATTAGATTTTCTTCTTTTATACCCTTTCTTGCCAGCCACGCTGTGGAGTACTTGGACGCGTGTGATGCAGCATTGTCCTGCATGAAAATCATGTTTTTCTTGAAGGATGCAGACTTCTTCCTGTACCACTGCTTGAAGAAGGTGTCTTCCAGGAACTGGCAGTAGGACTGGGAGTTGAGCTTGACTCCATCCTCAACCCGAAAAGGCCCCACAAGCTCATCTTTGATGATACCAGCCCAAACCAGTACTCCACCTCCACCTTGCTGGCGTCTGAGTCGGACTGGAGCTCTCTGCCCTTTACCAATCCAGCCACGGGCAAATCCATCTGGCCCATCAAGACTCACTCTCATTTCATCGGTCCATAAAACCTTAGAAAAATCAGTCTTGAGATATTTCTTGGCCCAGTCTTGACGTTTCAGCTTGTGTGTCTTGTTCAGTGGTGGTCGTCTTTCAGCCTTTCTTACCTTGGCCATGTCTCTGAGTATTGCACACCTTGTGCTTTTGGGCACTCCAGTGATGTTGCAGCTCTGAAATATGGCCAAACTGGTGGCAAGTGGCAACGTGGCAGCTGCACGCTTGACTTTTCTCAGTTCATGGGCAGTTATTTTGCGCCTTGGTTTTTCCACACGCTTCTTGCGACCCTGTTGACTATTTTGAATGAAACGCTTGATTGTTCGATGATCACGCTTCAGAAGCTTTGCAATTTTAAGAGTGCTGCATCCCTCTGCAAGATATCTCACTATTTTTTACTTTTCTGAGCCTGTCAAGTCCTTCTTTTGACCCATTTTGCCAAAGGAAAGGAAGTTGCCTAATAATTATGCACACCTGATATAGGGTGTTGATGTCATTAGACCACACCCCTTCTCATTACAGAGATGCACATCACCTAATATGCTTAATTGGTAGTAGGCTTTCGAGCCTATACAGCTTGGAGTAAGACAACATGCATAAAGAGGATGATGTGGTCAAAATACTCATTTGCCTAATAATTCTGCACTCCCAAAAAATGACGGTCAATAAAAGAAAGTGTTGAAATGCTGTTTGCCACACAATGTGAGTGTACTGAGTGCCTTAATTATATAGACCCCTCTAACACACTAATGAACGCATGTAATAACACTATAAGTGCCATGAGGGTCATCCAGGACCCTCATGACCCAAAGTGTAAGCACTACACAATTTTAACCAGGTCACTTATGGGGGTCTATCCAGACCCTCATAAGCCTCTATTTAACCCCATCAGTACCATAAGGGTATATTATGACCATTATGGGCCGGTTACAACCCAACATTAATCACATAAGTGCCATGATGGTCCTCAAGGACCATCATGACACTAAGTATAAACACTACACTGCACTATACTGTGGTGTATCACCAAATTAATATTACACAAGGTTCGTCTACATTAAAAGGTATTTATTAAAAGGCAGATAACACAATACTATAAATGTATTACAAACACAACAGCCCAGACCCACGGAGCAACACCCCCTTTTAAATCTATCTACCTATATATATATAGTAATTCCCTTCCCCAAACGCTTGATCTTACCCACGGTCAGACCATTGACATCACCTCCATCACCATCAAGGAAGAAAACAGGCCCAAGCACAAGTTTCCTGCCTGGATATATCCTTAGTTGAGATGATGTAATTTACATCACATCCTGTCCATGACTTCCTTTAGCAATTGTGGGAGGGAAGTAAAGATTCTCATCCCTCCTACAAAGGCCTGTTTAAATTACCATTCAAGGAAGACAAGTTACCACATTCCCTCACTTTTTCTTCTTCTATGTTGCTCAGTTTTCTAGTTATCCCTCTATTACAGGAGAACCTAGTGGGAGCAAAAACCTGATATACAGGAGAAATTCAACCCACCGTCCCTCCGGAATAGTTCCCTCAGCGACATAAGTTCTCCTGTACTTTCCTATGGCTGTCAATCCACATATTACACAAAAAATAGAATTTATAGAATTTAGGTGAGAGTGTGTGATAAATGTTTATGTATGTGCAATGTAAAACTTTATTGAAGAATGTATGAGAGAGAGAAAGAAGAGGAAAAAGACACATTATTATATATCCTCCTTGCAAGTTTCATTGCCACACAAAAGTATATTATTATAATTGTCGTTAATACTTGAATGAACATGAGTACCAGCGACAGTGTTCGTAGGACTGGATGTGTCTCTGACTCATGAAGTTCCAAGGTAAAAAGCTTCATTGTCAAATTTGTCCAATCTGCATTTGCAGTAAAATTGATCATTTCAGTGGTAAGGTTTCTTGATGGAAATACCATGATACAAGACCCTTCTTCCACCAAACATATTTCATCAACTGTCCTATATTCAGAGTGGCCGATAAAGCATGCAATGTCCCCTATGCGGATCACCTCTTGCACCAGGTTTTCTTTTATCAACTGCACCCAGCCATCCTCCTCAGCTCCTTTCTCCCAAACACAACTGCACAGCCATCGGTGTTGAGATTTCCTGCAACAGCTTTCATCCATCTCCAATCCTGTAATAGTGGCCAGTCTTTTTGATGGGAAGTGTTGCCTGTAGATTCCATCACTTAACGTGCCAATGCTATGTATGAAGTTCAGTTGCTCTGCCTGCCCCTCCCAGCGGGGAATTGCTAGGATTAGTCCTATTGTCCCAGATTGTAGTCCATGTGGCATCCATTGATCTGGGCCTTCAATATAGCTGTATTTAAGATTGTCCTCAGTGATGTCCACTCCTTTTCTTTTCAATGATGTGATAATCCTTGTTGCATTGATTTGTCTTGCCCACTTGTTTTCCTGGATGTCTTTAATAGTTTCCTTTAAATCTGCCAACAGCTTTCCTCCAATCATAGAACAGAAAATGGCAGTTCCCACTATTTCATTCTTAATGCTGTTAGCAATGGAAGCAATATTTTCCTCAACTAGATGCAGGTTGTTGGCAATGGTGTGTATGTCATCAACATTGTCTGTCAGTCTACTCACTATAAGGGAGTCAGCTACTCCACCTGTTTTCATAGCATGTCCCATGCCATCAGTAAGGGAGTTTATCCGGCTGTTCACTCCAATGATGTCTGCTGAATTCCATACTCCCAATCCAGTTCCGACTCCTCCTAAAAGGGCTGCAAGTGTGTCCCGTTTTTCTCGACTCCCTGCTCCGGTCCACTCAATGATGGTCTCTTGTATACTTTGCTTAAACCACTGCCGCTGTGATTCCGGGCACTTTGGAGGAATAGAAAAATCATTAAAATTTAGAATTATTGGGTAGTAAGTCCACCCAACCCCTTGCACAACTGTTTCATGTGTTGGTACCACCACCAATCCGCCTATTGGCCATGGTACCTTCTTCTGATCTTTACAACGTTGCAGCTCCTTTACAGAGACAAATACTTCATCTATTGTTAGAACACACCCCTTTCCAGTATCAAAATTGCAGAATTCCTCTAGGTCAGGCTGGGCAGCTATAACTGCAGCGTCCCATTCTCCACCTTCTTCTAATGTTAAGTTACTCACTACTACTGTAATATTTGTAACCCTCCCTTGTACCTTTGTTGTTATTTTAGTCCTTCCTTTAAAGTTTCCTGTATTCATTATCTGTCCATATCTTATAACCCATTCCCAGTTATGTCCCTCTATACTTTTTATTGGAGCTCTAAGAGCTAATCCCCTGGTACTATTATGTGGCAAAATAATGTTTACTTGTAACCCTCCGCCCTCTTTTACTTCCAATTCCCTGGGCCAAATAAATCTATCTGCTTGAACATAATGTAACTCCAATCTTTTCAAACTCTTTCCCTTATTTGCGGTATCTTCTGGCCTTATTGCCTGTATCCCCATTCCTACTGTGATACAGCTTATACTTATCCATCCTGTAACAAGGATCCACCACAATCTTCTGTTGACACGCATCTTCATTCTTATACAGCCTTGCTCTGTGGGAACACTAGATTCCATCATTAGAAACATATACATAACAAAAACAACAGGGGACATTCTTTTTGCAAGTTTGTTCACGGCCCTGTAATCAATGGTAAGTATCCATGATGAGGCTGCTTTTTCATCTCCATTCCCTTTTAACACAGCTTTTCTCACAGGCCAACATGGTGAGTTACATGCATACCCATTTCCAGATTTAATTATTCCACTTCTCTCCAGTATTTCTATCATCTTGGTGATTGATGCCACTGATTCTCTTGGGACTGGATATTGCTTTTGCCATTGTGGGTCTCCTCCTTCCAAAAAGACCATTCCTTTCATTCTTCCACAGTCTAATTTATCTGTAGCCCAAACAGGTATGTCTTGGATTAGCTTCTGCAGCCATTCTGGTTGTCCGTCTAGTTTCAGTTTGTTTTTTTCCAGACTTTTTATCGGAGAGACAATATATGCCATTGGGAGCACAACCCCTTTCGTCAACTCTGTACTTACCTGATTCACCTTTTCTGTCTTCCACAAACAAAAATTGGCAAGATCTACAATGAAATTTCCTTTTTTTAAAACTTCTATTCCCAATATTTCCTCTGGCCAACCCACTATTGCTTCTACTTGTATTGTTTTTTCTCCAACTGCTACATCAATTGGACCTGCTCTAACCTCCTGTGGATTCCCAGTAACTCCCATACTACTTACTGAAGAATCCCCATTTTTGACCCTGTTGGTCATTGTAACTGCTGCTCCTGTATCTACCAACATATTTTTCCCTACCCCTGCGATGACTGTATAACTGGTAGGCCGACCTGCCTCATCCATGGTTAAATTAGCTGAGTGAATGAGATGCTGAGGCGCAGGGGTTGGGATTTGTCATTGTGACTCACTTCTACTCTGTCCCTCTTTTATTATCTTTGCCTCATTTTCCTTCAATTTCCTCTCTGACTCAGCTACCTTGTTTTTAAGTATGTGATTTTCCTCTTCTATCCTATCCTTCTGTCTCCTGAGTTCCCAATAGCCCATGTTACCGTTTCTCTCTCCCTCCTGATTAGCCCTCCAGTTGCTGCCATCCCTATTACTATAGTCCCTAGGTGGATCTCTCCATCTTTTGTCAAAGTTCTGTTTTGGTCTCCAGTTTTGATCATCCTTCTTGTTCTGGGGTACATCCCACGTCTGGTTTCTCCAATTACCATCTATATCTCTACCAGACTCGACCTTAAATGTTCTTACAGCTGAAACAGAGCAGGCCTGTTCTGTGAAAGGATGCTTGATCCACCACTTATCAGCTCTAGTTAGTACCATTTCCAAGTCTGTTGGTGTTGGATCAAAAAGCCTGATAAATTCTTGACACTCCCGGGGAAGGGCTTCCATTACTTTTGCTATATGTTCTGGTGAGCCCAGCACTAGAGGCTGTTGAGGTTGTCGTAGAGTATACCAAAAAAATATCCTTTGAGCTACCTCTCTAGGACCATCTATTGGCCTCATGGTAATATTTGCTATTTCTTTCTCTATGCTAAGTAGATAGAAATTAGTTGCAGCAATTCTTCCTGCCTGATCAGACACACTGTTATTAAATCCCAATAGTCTACTAGCCAAAGGACCCATAGCGTATTCTAACAGTTCTGTCCATTCCTCTAAGTTAAGACCTCCTTTTTTAGCTCTATCTGCTCCCCTCATAAACCAATGTGTAAACGTATTAAAGTTGTTAGTTGGCATACTTCCCCACCATTTCTGGAAATTGTCTTTATCTGCCATAGACATTGGTCGAGTCTGCATGGAAAATCCTGTAGGTGTTTGCCTTGCATTAAATAATTCTGAAACAATAACTGGTGCTTGTGGTATGGTATCTACTTGTGGAACAGAATAACATAAGAAATCTTTTCTATCTTGGTTCATTTTCGGCACTGGTTCTTTATTTTGTGCCACGAACATATCCAGATCTGGATATATTTTGGCAATGTCTCTGACTCCTTTTATCCCTTCTAACTTTGTTTTATTTTTATAGTCCATTATTATGTTTTGAAGTTCTGTTATTTTTACTCCATAAGCATCCCTCTGTTCCTCTATTTCCCCTAACTCCCTTTCTAGTTCCCCCACAATTGTAGTTGTTCTCAAAGCTGCAATTTTTAAACAATCCCTTTTGTCCATTGCTTCCTCCATTTTATTTGTTGTTTCCAAATTATGCTGCCGTAATTCTACAACTAAGTCTATTAGGCCTCCTATTGTGGCTACAACAGCTTGTGTGACCAAACTTTTTCTCTTCTTTGTTCTATACTTTTTGTTATTTACAATTTGTTTTAGAACATCCATTAATCTCTTCTCTTTTCCACTGTCTGGGTTTGCTGGCTCTGGAAGCTCATATGGACCATCATGTTTTTGAATATGTTTCCTAAAGTACTCACGCACTTCTGTGGGAAAGTATTTGGCCCCTTGAAAAGACATTTCTACTCTTTTACTCACCCAAGTAAAAATCCAAATCAATTTGCGACTAAAGTAGCATGCTTCTGAGTAGCCAACAATAGTTGATGACTATTCAGTAGGCCAGGTGTAATATGTAGAAAAATAGATTAGTACCCACAATGCAAATTATACTTACCTTAGTATGGTGAAGGTAATACTTGCTAATTAACTTAAAATATAATAGCAAGGCCTGCAGGGTAGGAGATAAACCCGAACTAGGATATGCAAGACACCCAAAATGTATAAGGTATGGAAGCCTATAGTGTATTAAAATGCACGCCTGAAATAATATATATATATATAATGGTTTATATATATATAATGGTTTATTTATTATAGTATATAGTATTAACAAACTCAGGTATTTGAAACACACAACAAACTAATTGTGGCCTGGTGCCCAAGCTTGTATATTAAAATGGAGGCTTGAATTAGCATTTACACAAAGAAGCCACATGGATTCTATTCAAATGCAGGGCTAGGCCTGTACTCAAAAGCACAACAACTCAGATAAACCCACAAAAAGAACCTGTATGATATATATTTGTTTTATGTATCAAAAAAGGCTAGTACGAACAAAACTCAACTCAGAAGCTAGTACGATATAGTACGATATATTTGTTTTATGTATCAAAATAAGCTAGTACGAACAAAACTCAACTCAGAAGCTAGTACGATATATATTAAAAATGGAGGCTTAATTTAGCATTCAAATACACAAAGAAGCCGCATGGATTCTATTCAAATGCAGGGCTAGGCCTGTACTCAAAAGCACAACAACTCAACTCAGAAGCTAGTACGATATTTATATAAAAATGGAGGCTTATCCTAGACTCCACACACAATCAGCACTTGATTTCCCATGCAGAGGATAATTAGACAAAGTACTTTTTTTCCTTCCCCACAAAAAAATAAAAAAATAAAAATAAAATAAATAAATCTGACTATCTATTAATGTGATATTACCTCATAAATAACCTTTGTAGAAGTCTAAAATTCGTGGTCGCCAAATGTGGTGTATCACCAAATTAATATTACACAAGGTTCGTCTACATTAAAAGGTATTTATTAAAAGGCAGATAACACAATACTATAAATGTATTACAAACACAACAGCCCAGACCCATGGAGCAACACCCCCTTTTAAATCTATCTACCTATATATATATAGTAATTCCCTTCCCCAAACGCTTGATCTTACCCACGGTCAGACCATTGACATCACCTCCATCACCATCAAGGAAGAAAACAGGCCCAAGCACAAGTTTCCTGCCTGGATATATCCTTAGTTGAGATGATGTAATTTACATCACATCCTGTCCATGACTTCCTTTAGCAATTGTGGGAGGGAAGTAAAGATTCTCAGCCCTCCTACAAAGGCCTGTTTAAATTACCATTCAAGGAAGACAAGTTACCACATATACCCCCCAATAAAACATTAAATATCAACTAAACAGCCTCTACACTAACCTATTAACACCTACACTACCTACCTACCCCCTAATAGCCCCCTCCCACCACTGTAATTACAGAAATCAAAAAAACTAAAGTCATCCAAAATCAAAAATCTACATTACATAAAATAAAAAAAACAAAAATCACCAAAAAAAAAATGTACATTACAAAAAAATAAATAATCTAAGTCACAAAAAAAAGGAACATTACAGAAAATAAAAAAATACATTACAACCCCCCCCCCACTACAGAAAAAAAAATTACACACCCGAAAAGGAAATACAGATAATACATACAATACACTACATACAATATAATACAATACAATACAATTAAATACAATACAATACAATACAATTAAATACAATTCAATACAATTAAATACAATACAATACAATACAATTAAATACAATACAATACACCCCTATCTAATATACATCCCACTATTTAATATAAACCCCCCTATCTAATATACATCCCCCTATCTAATATACATCTCCCTATCTAATATACAATACTATCTATCTAATATACATCCCCCAATCTATCTAATATACAGTACATGCTATCTCTATATAGCAACCCTAATTCTAAGCTACAATAAAATAATTAAGACCACTTACCTTTGAGATGTTTCTTCAGATCACCAACCTAGGGTAAAAAAGATTTAAAAAATTACTACAACACGTTGACATAAAATAAATAAACATTCTAAACATTCTAAATATTATACTCACCTCAGCATGTCCCGTCCTCCATCTTTGCTTCTCCGTCGCGGCCCCTGTTAAAAAAAAACATTACATTAGCACACATACATAAACATGAAACCAAGTAAAATAAACACAATCTACATTGTACTTACCTCCCCGCGATGTCTTCGGCCTCCTGATGTTCTGCCCCGGATGGGCCCTGGAAGCATATGCACTCTTTAAAAAAATAAAAACAAAAAAAACAACACACATCCGCCCTGGCGGATGTCCCCGACGCTAATGAGCTTCCTAGGGAGTGTTCCAGAATAAAATTGGCAATGGCGGCTTCTGATTGGCTGAAAACACTGTCTATCAAATTCAGCCAATGAGAAGACGCCAATTATGAACCAATGAGAAAGGGATACACCCCAAAATCCCACGCTGATTGGATAACGCACCTGTCAATGTTTATGTGAACCAATCCGAAGGCTTTATTGCCATCAGCCAATCACAAAGGAATACACCCCCACGTACTGATTGGTGAAGACATCTGTGCCTTCCCATTGGCTGTAATACTGATTGACCATGACAATAGCCAATGAGAAGGCACAATGCCTTCACCAATCAGTACGTGGCGGTGTATTCCATTGTGATTGGCTATTGTCAGTGCAACCAATCAGAATGCGCAGATGCCTCTAGCCAATCACCCTGTGGGGGTGTATTCCATTGTGATTGGTTGAAGGCATCTGCGCCTTGTGATTGGTTTAAATGAAGATTGACAGGTGCATTATCCAATCAGAGTGGGATTTTAGGGTGTATCCCTTTCTGATTGGCTCACACATTGGCGTATTGACCCCCATGAGTGACAGGGTTAATGAAGGGCTTATGGGGTCTATATTGACCCCCATGAATGACAGGGTTAATTGGGGGTTTATGGTGGTCTGTATTTACCCCCATGAGTGACAGGGTTAATGAGGTGCTTATGGTGGCCTGTATTGACCCCCATGAGTGACTGGGTTAATGAAGGGCTTATGGGGGTCTGTATTTACCCCCATGAGTGACAGGGTTAATGAAGGGTTTATGGGGGTCTATATTGACCCCTATGAGTGAGGGGGTTAATGAAGTGCTTATGGGGGCCTGTATTGACCCCCATGAGTGACAGGGTTAATCAAGGGCTTATGGGGGTCTATATTGACCCCCATGAATGACAGGGTTAATTAGGGGTTTATGGGGTCTGTATTGACCCCCATGAGTGACAGGGTGATAGTTCCTTTGAGGACCTTTACGGGAATTTAGAATTTTCATTGCTGCGATGGTTAATGTGGGGTTAATGCAGGTCTCCGAGCTTATCTCGGATCCCGTGGGGTTAATGCGGGTTTCCGAGCTTATCTCGGATCCCTTAGTGGGTAAGTTGTGCGTGGCTTTGAGCCTCGTTTTTGTTTTTTTTGGCGGCCATTTTTTCTCCCACTTAGGGGATTTTCGTGTGTCTGAACTTGGGAATTTGGACTTAAATGGAGGTGTAGCTTCACTTTCAGAGGTCCTGGATGCCCCCCTTGCTATGGGTAAGCTTTTAATGTATTTTTTGTGAGTATTTGCTGTGTATTTGAGTATTTGCTGTGTATTTGACTGTTTTTAGGTGCGCGCGGTTCGGCTGTTATGGTCGTATTTTTCGTGTGTGTGGGTGTTTGTTCCGTTAAGGTTGTTCCGAGTTCGTTTTTTTTTTCTAAGTCGTGCGTGTGTGTTTTTAACCGCGTGTGAGGCGCCTTTGAGCCTCCACCTCCGCAAATGCGGACCCTCGCTTCACGAGGGTCCGCATTTGCGGACAAACACAGCCGACGTTGGAGCCTCCACCTTCCGCAAATGCGGCCCCTCGCAAAGCGAGGGGCCGCATTTGCGGAGCAAACTGCATCTCTCGCTTCGCGAGGGATACAGTTCTTGCGGGCTCGCTGTGCATACCTTTCTAGGAAAGTAACAGTCTGAATTAGTTGAGAAAAATGTAAAGGCTGTGTTTATCGTTTCGCTTTCTAAAGCTTAGTTATATAAATATCATATAGATAGATAGATAATATGGCTTGACCACAGTGCTCCTTTAAACGTATATACAGAATAAAACAAACATATATATATATATACAGTCAGGTCCATAAATATTGAGATATCGACACAATTCTAATCTTTTTGGTTCTATACACCTCCACAATGGATTTGAAATGAAACGAACAAGATGTGCTTTAACTGCAGACTTTCAGCTTTAATTTGAGGGTATTTACAGCCAAATCAGGTGAACGGTGTAGGAATTACAACAGAATTACAACAGTTTGTATATGTTTCTCCCACTTTTTAAGGGACCAAAAGTAATGGAACAGATTAACAGTCATAAATCAAACTTTCACTTTTTAAAACTTGGTTGCAAATCCTTTACAGTCAATTACAGTCTGAAGTCTGGAATGCATAGACATCACCAGACGCTAGGTTTCATCCCTGGTGATGCTCTGCCAGAGCTCTATTGCAACTGTCTTCAGTTCCTGCTTGTTCTTGGGGCATTTTCCCTTCAGTTTTGTCTTCAGCAAGTGAAATGCATGACTTTCAGCTTTAATTTGAGGGTATTTACAGCCAAATCAGGTGAACGGTGTAGGAATTACAACAGTTTGTATATGTTTCTCCCACTTTTTAAGGGACCAAAAGTAATGGGACAGATTAACAGTCATAAATCAAACTTTCACTTTTTAAAACTTGGTTGCAAATCCTTTACAGTCAATTACAGTCTGAAGTCTGGAACGCATAGACATCACCAGACGCTAGGTTTCATCCCTGGTGATGCTCTGCCAGAGCTCTATTGCAACTGTCTTCAGTTCCTGCTTGTTCTTGGGGCATTTTCCCTTCAGTTTTGTCTTCAGCAAGTGAAATGCATGCTCAATCGGATTCAGGTCAGGTGATTGACTTGGCCATTGCATAACATTCCACTTCTTTCCCTTAAAAAAAACTCTTTGGTTGCTTTTGCAGTATGCTTCGGGTCATTGTCCATCTGCACTGTAAAGCACCGCCCAATGAGTTCTGAAGCATTTGACTGAATAATAGCAGATAATATTGCCCGAAACACTTCAGAAATCCTCCTGCTGCTTTTGTCAGCAGTCACATCATCAATAAATACAAGAGAAAAAGTTCCATTGGCAGCCCTACATGCCCACGCCATGACACTACCACCACCATGTTTCACTGATGAGGTGGTGTGCTTTGGATCATTAGCAGTTCCTTTCCTTCTTCATACTCTTCTCTTCCCATCACTCTGGTACAACTTGATCTTAGTCTCATCTGTCCATAGGATGTTGTTCCAGAACTGTGAAGGCTTTTTTCGATGTTGTTTGGCAAACTCTAATCTGGCCGTCCGGTTTTTGAGGCTCACCAATGGTTTACATCTTGTGGTGAACCCTCTGTATTCACTCTGGTGAAGTCTTCTCTTGATTGTTGACTTTGACACACATACACCTACCTCCTGGAGAGTGTTCTTGATCTGGCCAACTGTTGTGAAGGGTGTTTTCTTCACCAGGAAAATAATTCTTCGGTCATCCACCACAGTTGTTTTCCGTGGTTTTCCGGGTCTTTTGGTGTTGCTGAGCTCACCGGTGCGTTCTTTCTTTTTAAGGATGTTCCAAACAGATGATTTGGCCACACCTAATGTTTTTGCTATCTCTCTGATGGGTTTGTTTTGTTTTTTCAGCCTAATGATGGCTTGCTTCACTGATAGTGACAGCTCTTTGGATCTCATATTGAGAGTTAGCAACAAATGCAAATAGCACACTTGAAATGAACTCTGGACCTTTTATCTGCTCTTTGTAAATGGGATAATGAGGGAATAACAAACACCTGGCCAGGGAACAGCTGAGCAGCCAATCGTCCCATTACTTTTGGTCCCTTAAAAAGTTGGGGGCACATATACAAACTGTTGTAATTCCTACACAGTTCACCTGATTTGAATGTAAATACCCTCAAATTAAAGCTGAAAGTCTGCAGTTAAAGCGCATCTTGTTTGTTTCATTTCAAATCCATTGTGGTGGTGTATAGAGCCAAAAAGATTAGAATTGTGTCGATGTCCCAATATTTATGGACCTGACTGTATATACAGTATATACTGTTTATTGTTTTAACCTAATTTGGCTGAAGAACCCTTAATAGGTCAGTGTAGGCTCTTATGAGTATGAGTATAAGTAGATTCAGACAATGGCAAGAAAACCTACCCCAGATCAAACACTGCTGCCACCAGATTGTGTTCTTCCAACAATGATTGCAGTGCGTTTGTTCGCAGAGGTTTTGCACCTGGCACGCCAATGTCCGTCCAGTCAATGGAGCAGAAAAACGTGACTCTCCAGAAAAGGCAAACCTTTGGCATTCAGAAGAGGTCAAATTTCGGTACTGTTGTGCAAATTGGAGCCATTTCTGATGATGAACCCTCGAGTGCAGTGTCCAGCAGTCTGCTTCGGAGCCCCATACACACAGGGTTGGCTAACTGTTATTTTAGACAAACATCTGATAGCCCCTGGTTCGTTTGAATGGGGAGTTGCTCAACTATATTGTGTCGGTTGGCCCTCACACAACTTCGTAGTTGACATTCACCTCTGACATCAATTGCACATGGTGATTTGCAGTTTCTATGACATTTGCAAAGGTGTCATTTGTCCAGTCATGGTACACTTTAACCACAGCTAAACATGAGCATTTCACAAACTGTGCGGATTCATAAATGCTGCCACCCTTGGCTCGAAAGCCAATGACCATCCCTTTTTCAAAATCGGATAAATTGCACATTTTACCCATGACAGTGATGGTTTAAAGAAGGCCTACATATCACCTTATATACTCACCCAGCCAGTTCATGACACATGCTGTATTGCATTGACTATGCCCTGCTGAGGTCAAAAGTAGTGTAAATACGACCCTGTATATATATGCATGTTTACTGTAGAACAGTAGTGCCATTTCTCCTTATGTAGTGCTATTGTTCTTGTTCATTTGGTCATTGCTTGGATCTACTTCTTTTTTAGACTCTATCATCCTCAATTTTTTTTCCGATTCCTATTCCCTTGCAATCCCTAGGTTACCCATCCTGTCTAATTAATGTTGTCTCAGTTGAACTGTTTTCTCTTCCTTTCAGTAGTGCTGACGAAAAAGAGAGATGTGGGGAGGAATACAGCAGAGGCCATTAATGAGGTAAACTGTATTTTTAAATTACATTTTCCAGCTAAATGCTTTGCTGGTGTCGGCACATGTATTTTTAATGTTAGTTAATGGCGAATTAAAAAATACATTTAACATGAAAAGTGTTTACACTGACCTCTAACAAAAGTGACATTTTGAGGCACTCTCATCTCTCCATCTTGAATGATCAGTGCATTATTACAAAACAGAGTTTGATATAACATGCACTGTGAATATTTTATTGTTTTGTTGTTGCCCAATAACATAATAAACAATTAATTATTTTAATAACTAGAAAACTATGCTTAACACTCCAATGATGCTTGGAAACCCCTAGGGTTTGTGGGATGAAAGACACTAGTAGGTCAATGTTTTTGACTTATAATATACTGTATAAGATGGCATATTTAAGTTAAGTATAGAATATGCAAATAACACCTGTTTTTACGCCCACTCATTTGCTCAGACATGTTCCTTGGATTTTATTTTAAATTGTTCCTTAGCTCTCTTCACGTGAGGAGATATAGATCTATAACTGCTACCAAATGCTGTCATATAACAGCAACCTATTAGTAAACATACAATCAACAACTTTGTATCATAAGTAGACAGCAGCAATTTCTTAACACAATACTGCATGGTCTTATAAAGTCAGTATGCACCGTGTATCTCTGTATAAATACTATAAATTACTGAGGATCCCCCCCCCCAGAAGTGGCTACACTAGGTATCACAGTATAAATACTACATAATACTGATGATTTAACCCCAAAGGTGATTGCACCTGGTGTCTCTGCATAAATACTATATATTATGGAGGATCACACTCCAAAAGTGGCTCCATGACATATTACAGAGGTTGATAAACTGTGTATCTCTGTATAAATACTATATATTACTGAGTATCTCACTCCAGAAAGTGGATGTATTGTATACCACAGGATCTCACCTCAAAGGTGGCTGCATTGTGTATCATTGTATAAATACTATATTACTATATAGGTCTTGTATGGTGGGCGTAGAAGAGCAGGCAGAGGTAGGAGGGAGGTAGGGCATCTTGGTGTTGTCCTCTTGAAATACATTGTTACCTGTTTTCCGTTTTGGCTTTTTCATCTCATTAAAAATGTTGGTGTATATTGACACAGCCTCTTCTACCAATCCTTTTACATGCAAAGAGCATGCCAAACATGGGTCAAGCTTGTGGAAATAATCCATTGTAGATTTGACCATACGTAGCCCATCTTCTATGTTGCTCAAGGTAAACTTGTCTTGAAGTTCTTCTTCATCTGGTATTGTCTCAGTCTCAGGAACAATCAGCTCCATTAGATAATGCAGATCTACTGACAATCAACTCTTCAATTTCTTCACAATCCCTCTTCCTTGCCAACTCTATAATGTCTCATAGTCTTTTGGATTGGCTCTTTAGAAATGCATGTGCGCTGATGTACACATTTTGGCCAAAGGTACTTCCAGTATGTGTTGACTGATCTTTATAGCGTTCACGACTCTCTCAATGACAGTAATGACATCGACAATAGTGGTATCCTACCAGGTCTTCAAAACATTTAAGCACCAATGGCAGCCTGCACAATCCTCTCCATTGGGTACAGTGTGTAGTAAGCCTTAAATGCCCATATCACCCCCGTATAAGAGGCTGGATTATAGATATTGTGTTGGGGGGGCATGCAGAGGGCCTCCACACCATCAGTTTTGAACTCTGTAACATCTGGGTGTCCAGATACATTATCCAGTAAGAACAAAACTTTAAACGCCATTTGCTTAATTGCAAGGTACTTTCTGTCCTCCAAAACAAAACACTGTTTAAGCCAATCAAGGAAAAGTGTTCTTGTGGTACAAGATTTTGTATTGCTCATCCAAAAAATTGGAGGCTGAGATTTAGCATATTTGAAAAATAAGGTAGGTTTATAATTAATTCAGATTTGCACACAGCAAAATGGTAGGCCTATCCCATACTGCCTTAAAGCCTGGTGCTCGCTTTTCTTCTTTACTGATGTTCATTGTGACATTTTCTTCCAAAACAGTGCCGTTTCATCAGTTTTGGACACTTGCTCAGGTACTTACCCCTTCTTTTCAATAAGTTTTCTTAAGGTTTCAGGAAATTCTTTTACTGCCTCTTGGGGCCTCATTCTAATGATGGCCGTAGGAGCTGCGTGTCAGCAAGGGGTGGCCGCAAGCTACTTCCCTATTCTAATCCCTTGTGGTTGAGGGTTTCGGCTGGCTTGCGGCCGGTTCCCTGCTTTCCCTTGCGGCCACCTCCGCCGCAGCTTACTGAAGGGAAAGCCTTTGATGTCACGCGTCTGCAAGAGATTCGGCCACATAAAACCCCACGACCCTATTCAAATGCTCCGAAAACCCCTTGGCCAACCCCTGCAAAACAATAAAAAACAGCCACAGCTTACTTCCACCCTGGAGCCCTTGCGGCTGCTCCAATTAAGCCTATCCACTGTCTTCAGGGGTCACGATCGTGACCCTACAGTATCCCTACATCACCCCTCTAATGCAGGGGCCCGATCGAGACCCCTGCAGGGTGCTCAAATTAACCCTATAATGCAGGTTTCCCCATTGTGCACATATTAACCCTTGCTGCAGGGTCCCCACATTACCCCTTGCCTTGCTGCATGGGTCCTGATCGTGACTGATCGGGACCCCCCGCAGCATCTACAGCATTTAAATTTTCCGCCGTGGGCTTAAATTCAAAATTCAAGCCCAGGGAATTGCAGGGTTTGAATTTTCCACCGCGGGTCCTTTAAGGGCCCTTGGCACACTAATGGTTACCCCCAAGCTGCGGGGAAACTATAAGTACCTCCCCTGGCACCTAAAATTAACCCCATCACTCATGGTGGTCAATATAGACCCGCATGGGATTAAAATTAACCACCTCAGTCCAATAGGGATCTATATAGACCCCTATAGGACACTATTAACCCCTAGGTTAACCCCATACGTGCCATCAGGGTCCGCCAGGACCGTCATGACAAAGGCTAAGCACTACAATACACTATTAACCCTAACTATACCCCATTAACCCCTTAACACTAACTATACCCCATTAACTCATACTAAACCCTATGTAACCCTAACTGGGCCTATGTAACCCCTTCTAAACCTATTTGACTGTAACTGGGCCTTTTTAACCCCTCTAGACCAATTTAACCCTAACTGGGGGTTTTTAACCCTATCTGGAACTACTAACCCTAACTGTGCCTATCTAATCCTAACTGGGCCTATTTAACCCTAACTGGAACTAATAACCCAAATGGGCCTATCTAACCTTAACTAGGCCTATCTACCCTAACTGGGCCTATTTAACCCCTTCTGGCCTATTTAACCCCATCTCTAAAGGGGGTCTATACAGACCCCCATAAGCTTCTATCTAACCCATCAAGTATGGGGGCCTATACAGAGCCCATAAGCCTCTATTTAAACCCATCAATCCCATAAGGATCTATGAAGACCCTCATGGGACACATATAACCTAATATTAACCCCATAAGTGCCACAAAGGTCCTCCAGGACCCTCATGACACTAAGTACAAACACTACACCACACTACCCCCCCAAATAAACCACTACATCTAAACTAACCCCCTCTACCCTAACCTATTAACCCCTACCTACCTAACTTCCTATTAATCCTCCCACCCCACTAATTAAACAAAATAAAAAAAACTGTGTCACAAAAAATAAAAAAAGAACATTACAACCTCCCCACAATAAAAAATAAAAAAAGAACATTACACAACCCCCACTACAAAAAAAGAGAACATTACACAACACCCCCACTAAAAAAAAATAAAAAAATAATTACACACCTGCAAAGAAAATACATACACAAATATACATAACATTACAATAAAGCAATAAATAAATTACAAATATACCCCTTACTACAATACATTTCCCCCTATCTACATTACATATCCCCCTGACTACAATATATGACTCCCTATCTATAAAACATTACCCCCTATCTATAAAATATTACCCCCTATCTATACATTACCCCCTATCTATACAACATCACCTCCTGTCTACATTACGTTAAAACCCCTAAATCTAACCTAAAATATAATAAAGAAGAGCACTTACCTTGCCTAGATGCTCCTTCAGTGATGATGGGTTTCCTGCCGCAGGTCACACCCCTATGAAAAAAAGAAACATCAAATTAGTCAAAAATAAACACTACATAAAAAAAACAATAAACATTCTAAATATTAACCTTACCTTTCCACCATGTCCCGTCCTTTTTCTTGTCTTCTACGGCTGGGCCCCTGGACCAAATAAAACATAACATAAGTACTCAAATACACACAACATAAAACACAATAAACATAATATACATTAAACTTACCTTGTCACAATGTCCCTGTCCTTCTCATCTTCTGCTCCGGCTGGGACTTTGAAAAACCTTCCACTCTAAAAAAGCAAAAACTAACAGAGCTCCTTCCTAGAGGATAAACCCCCACGGGGTGATTGGCTACTATTTGATTGGCAGTGACAACAGCCAATCAGAAGGTGCAGATCCTTGGAGCCAATCACAATGGCATACACCCTCACGGGGTGTATCTCATCCTGATTGTCTGAAGGGAAGGGCGTCTTCTGATTGTCTGTTGTCACTGTGAATCAGAAGCCAATCATAAGGCTCAGTAGTGCCTTCTGATTGACTGAAGGACCTGGCAATGAATTTGAAACTAATCAGAATGAAATATAGGGGTGTATCCCATTCTGATTGGCTCACATCTTGGTGCCTTCTGATTGGCTGAAATTTGATTGGCTGTAATGGCTGTCAATCAGAAGGCGCCATTCCGTTTTTTTTACCAGAAAAAGCGCTAGAGGCCTCATTAGCGTTTAGGATTTTTTGGGGGGATTTTTTTGAGCGACGTTTTTTCAAGAGCCCAACTGGGGCAGAAGAGGAGAAGGACGGGGACATTGCGACAAGGTAAATTTAATGTATATTATGTTTTTTGTGTTTTATGTTGTGTCTATGTGTGTAATGTAATGTTTTATTTATTCCAGGGGCCCAGCCAGAGAAGACAAGAAGAAGGACGGGGACATGGTGGAAAGGTAAGTTTAATATTTAGAATGTGTATTGTTTTTTATGTAGTGTTTATTTTTGACTAATTTGATGTTTCTTTTTTTCCTAGGGATGAGACCTGCGGCAGGAAACCCATCATCACTGAAGGAGCATCTGGGCAAGGTAAGTGGTCTTATTTATTATATTTTAGATTAGATTTAGGGGTTTTAATGTAATGTAGATAGGGGGTGATGTTGTATAGATAGGGGGTGATGTTGTATAGATGGGGGTAATGTATAGATAGGGGGTGATGTTGAATAGATAGGGGGTAATGTTGTATAGATAGGGAATAATGTATTGTAGTCAGGGGGATATGTAATGTAGATAGGGGGAAATGTATTGTAGTTAGGGGTATATTTGTTATTACTGTATTGCAATGTTATGTATATTTGTGCATGTATTTTCTTTGCAGGTGTGTAATCATTTTTTTATTTTTTGTAGTGGTGGGTGTTGTGTAATGTTCTCTTTTTTAATTTTTTGTAGTGGGGGGGTTTGTGTAATGTTCTTTTTTTTATTATTTGTAGTGGGGGATTGTAATGTTCTTTTTTGTAACATTTGTTTTATTTGGTGTAATTAGTGGGGTGGGGTGTTTAATAGGGGGTTATGTAGGTAGTGATAGGTAGGTAGGGTTAATATGTTAGGGTAGAGGGGGTTAGTTTAGATTTAGTGGTTTATTGGGCGGGAATAGTGTAGTGTAGTGTTTGTACTCATGGCACTTATGGGGTTAATATTAGGGTTATAATTGTCTCATGGGACTGATGGGGTTAAATAGAAGCTTTTGTGGTCTGTATACACCCCCATAAACGATGGGGTTAGATGGAAGCCTTTTGGGGGTCTGTATAGAACCCCATTAGAGATGGGGTTAATAGGCCTAGAAGGGGTTAAATAGGCGCTGTTAGGGTTAGATAGGCCCAGTTAGGGTTATTAGTTCCAGATAGGGTTAAATATAATGGAATACCTTTCTTATAGCAGTCCTGCACACATAGAAAAACTGCACTTTCGGCACGGGAGACTTGGATCTCACACTTGATGTAAATTTTGCTCTGCCACTGGTGTAGCAACTTCAACAGCTGAACACATTTGGATTTTCTTGCTCTTTATATATTTGACAGTAGATTAATTGATGCCATAATGATGGGCGACCTCAGCAACTGACTTTGCTTTACTAAACATATCTAACATTTCCACTTTTCTTGCAGTTTTCACTTTCTTCTGTCTCTTGGAACCACTTTGAGAAGTGCTAGTGCAACATGGTAGCTCTGTATAAATACTATATATTGCTAAGGGTCTCACCCTAGATGTGACTGCACTGTATAAATATTATATATTACTGAGGATCTCACCCAGAGGTTGCTATACCTTGTACACTGTATAAATACTATATATTACTAAGGATCTAACCCCAGAGGTGGCTGCACCATGAATCACTGTATAAATACTATATATTACTGAGGATCTCTACCCAGAGGTAGCTGCATAGTGTATCATTGTATAAATACTATATATTACGGAGTGTCTTACCCTAGAGGTGGCTGCACTGTGTTTCACTGTATAAATACTGTACTATATATAACGGAGGATCTCAACTCACAGGTGGCTACACTGTGTAACTCTGTATAAATACTGTACATTATGAGGATCTCACCCCTGAGGTGGCGGCATTGTGTATCTCTGTATAAAAAATATATATTAATGAGGATCTCACCCCAGAGGTGGCTGCATTGTGTATCTTTTGTATAAATATTATATATTACTCAGTATTCCATCGGAGAGGTGGTTGCACTCTGAATGGGTCACACAACTTATGGTAGAGCAAATAAACAGGTACCTTAAAAGATTTTATTGGAAATATTTTGTCTCCCATAAAAGAGTTAAAAGCAAAAACACTGCATCTGCAGCACAAGCCTGAGCCTTCGTTTGTCCCACCCCATATGTCTTAATTGTAAGGGAGAGAGAAAGATCCTACCCTATAAATGGCACCCCATTATTAGAACAGTGTTACAATCACATGTCCAGGACTCCTGTGGGATTCTACTGGGACTTCTTCCATACAATTAGCTTCAGGGATAATGAGCCTTAGAGAAAGATCGGATAACAACTCACTGTGGGGTTTGTCTGTCTTGGGTCAGCCCTTCAAATTAGGGATTTTAGTTACTGGCTTTTAATTAAATGCACCTAGTATAATTATGACATGATTTACTAGTCCTAGAGGCACACAAAGTCCTAGCCAGGAACAGCTGCCATTTTCAACATAAACTTTTTTTACAACACCCTTGGATATTATTGTGTTACAGTAATATTACTTTATTGTGATGTAACTAATTTAACCCTATATTGTCTCTTTCAAAGGGTATGTTAACCTGCTCATCACAGGTTTCCATTTATTTAATAGCAATATATTTATTGTAAGGGCCATCAACTTAAAGTATTTATTAACGTTCCCTACTATAATATTGTCAGGTTAGATCTTATTACACTGTCACCTTGTTGAAACATTACTGCTGTCACTTCAAAAGCATGTGATACAGATACTAATTTAGTCTATATATGTATAGACACATGTAAATATACATACAAATATATGTCTATATCTGTTTGTGAGGCATCCCATCTGCCACAGAGGCCCCCATCTCATATTTACTGGACCTGCTTGGCAAGGTAAGGATCTGACAGTGTGCCATATGGGCCAGGCATTGTGTGCATGTGTCACTAGGAACATGTTTCATTGCATGCTTATCATGTATGTAGTGATAAACATGCAATGCAACATTCTCCTAGTGACACATGCACACAATGACAGTGACATTACAATATGCTCCTAGCGACACATGCCAGTCCTGCATGGCACACTGTCAGCCGTTTACCTTAGTCTTGGCAGCCTCCAGCAAGTAGGTTGGAGCACAGAGCATAATTAGAGCGTAGTTCTCGGCGCCCTGATGGCGGCGCACTGGTCTCCAGCGAGGGAAAGGTGTGCCACCTGTTTGTGTGTATGTGTGTGTATATATATATATATATATATCCCGTCAAAAATGACGTGAATAAAATTGTAAGGCTGGCACAATGTGAGGCTTTTGCTCCTCTGAGCACCGTCGGCGCTCATTGGGAGCCTCTCCCCCTGTGTACTTCAACTTTCCTGATTTGCAATGATCACCTTTGTCGCTCATCGCTAGCCTCTTCCGCTTGCGGTGCTCATTGTGAGCCTTTCCTTCCGGCTACTGTACAGGCCGGGCATTGCACAGTTCGTTAACCTGCAAGTTTTGTGCTTGGGAATGCCATGTATCTCTTTCCACCATCGCCCTTTCCATGTGTCTGTCTTTCTCCTCTCTGTGTCTGCTGAATGTTTGCGTGTTACGCGCTGAATGCCGTTTGTTTTATTTTAAAGTCCTGCGTCCCTGGTTGTTTGTGTAAGTGTTACTGTCTTTGCCCTCATGTATTTTCTAAGTCCCGCGTGCCTGGCTTTTCGTCAGCCTCGTTTTCATCCCGCTTCATATTTTTTAAGTTTTTCTCCGTCATTTTTTTCTTCGCTTAGACGATTTGCGATTGCCGAAAAACGGCAAATATGGTTCAAATATGGTTCAAAAGCCTTCAGCACTCATTGCAGCCTAAGTCCTGCGTCGCTGGTGATGAGCGCCTGTGGCGCTCATTGCTCAGCCTGCAATGAACTCCTGCAGCGCTCATTGCAGCCTAAGTCCCGCGTGCGTCGACTGCTCGCCTCACCAACATCGCAAGACCACAACTATATATGTGATATATATATATATATGTTAATATATGTTTATGTTCACTAGCGACTTGCCCGTGAAGCCTGGCAATGCTGTTTGCCACACAATAGGAGGCTCTCCCCCTCTACTTTTCTGGCCTCATGATGAGCACCTTTGACGCTCATCACAGGCCTCCCACCCACCGTCTACTTTACTGTCCTCGCGATGAGCACCTTTGGCGCTCATCGTGGGCCTCGCAATGAGCGCCTTTCCCCCGTGTACTTCCTCTGGTGTCTCATTTTCCCCCTACTCTCCCTCCCTTGTATCTCCTTCTCCCCCTGTGTTTTTACCTCCCTCTCCCTCCCGTGTCTCAAACCCCCTCCCCTGTGTCTCTTTCCCTCCTGTGTCTCTTTTACCCCTCTCCCTCCCATGCATCTCTTTCCCCCTGCTCTGTGTCTCTTTCCCCCTCTCCCTCCCCTGTGTCTGTTTCCCCCTGCCCTGTGTCTCTTTCCACCTGCCCCCCCTCCTCCGGTGTCTGATCCTCCCCTTCCTTGTGTTCCTTCCCCCCCTCCCCTCCCCATTGTATCTCCCCCCCTCCTCTCCTGCCCCTGTGTCTCTTCCCCACCTCATTCCACATACCCTGTGTCTCTTTCACCCCTCTCCCCCCATTTGTCTCTTTCCCCCCTCTGTCTCTTTCCCCCCTCTGTCTCTTTCCCCCCTCTGTCTCCCCCCCTCCCCCCGTGTCTCTTACCCCCGTGTCTCTTCCCCCCTTTTCCCTCCCATGCATATTTCCCCCTCCCCGTGTCTCTTTCCTCCCCTCTCCCTCTGTGTCTCTTTCCCCCCTCTCCCTCCGTGTCTCTTTCACCCCTCTCCCTCCGTGTCTCTTTCACCCCGTGTCTCTTTCCCCCCTCTCCCTCTCTGTCTCTCCCCCCCCCTGTATCTCTCTCCCCCTCCCCCTCTGTGTCTCTTCCCCCCCCCCCTCCCTCTGTGTCTCTTCCTTCTCCTTATGCGCCGCGCAATGCACCGCTCATGCCGCACGCTGCGAATTGCGCATGCGCAGCCTACACTTCACATATCGTATGCTTGCGCTGCGCATGTGCGGCCACGCGCTGCGCATTGTGTATGCGTATGTGCGCGATCCGATCGCCTTTGCAATCTGATCGTTCTCAAACTGCGATTCGTCGCAAGCGTGACGACGAATAACAGTTTGACAATTATAATATGTGATATATATATACACACATACACATACACACATTGTCGTGGTGAAGGGGCTTTTGTGCCTCAATGAAGATGTGAGCTATACCATGTAGGGTCACCCAAGATGGGCAGGTCATAGAAGAGAGGTCAGTTAAATTGTGGTCCACTGGAGAAGGAACTTGCAACATACTATAGTAACTTTCCTAAGATAATTTTATGGACAGGCACAACCAGAGACTTTATGATATGGCAATGGAAGATGAGCCCCTCAGGTCAGAAGGTGCCTACCACATTACTGAGGAAGAGCAGAGGGTGAGTTCAAGTTGCGCCAGATCTAATGAAGTGGTTGGGCCAAAGCCAAAAGGACACCCATCATGTGTAAGGCTAGCCTGGATGAATCCATAGCCAGAATCAATATTGCTGGAAGAAATATTAACAACCTCAGATATGTGGATAATAATACTCTGATGGCTGAAAGTGAGGAGGAACTAAAGGACCCATTGATGAGGATGAAAGAAGAGTGTACAAAAGTTGGGCTACTGCTCAAAGTTAAAAAAAATGAAGATCATGAATATTACATTATCAACAAAGCTCTGCATAGTTAGAACTATGGTATTCCCAGTAGTAACATATGGATATGAGAGCTGTATTATAAAGACGGCTGAGCGCCTTTGAATTGCGGTGTTGGAGAAAACTACTTAGCATCCCTTGGACTGCAAGAAGATCCAATAAATTAGTACTTCAGGAAATCATGACAAACTGTTCAATAGAAGGTATGACCATAAGGCTGAAGCTCAAATATTTTGGCCATATCATGAGAAGACAAGATTCTCTAAAAAAACTAAATCATACTTGAAGTCTTGGAAATGCATGACTTATTGTATTTCAAAGAATGTCAATACTAGTAAAACTTAATGGTATGTTTCATTGGTGGAGTTACTGATGGTCCAGCTGGTGCAAAGCACTGGAGCCCACAACATGAAAGGGACTCTCCGCTACCAGCAGGTGGTCTGATCATCTTAGGAATGATCTCATCAACTACACATATTTTTGGCTTTTCTACTGACTGCTACACCCCCTATTTTGCATTAGCTACGCAACTAGTAAGATCATTACCTTGCCAGCAGCTTTTAGTGAGCTCTTGCCCATTTTGTATAGATCTCAGAATAAAAGAAGAGACATTAAGGGAGTTAATTTTATTAAAAACATGCCTTAATTGCACAAGAAATTAGGTGTGAGGTGACATTTCAGCTCAGACCATTCAGAAAATGGCCTCACACTTAGGCACTTGCCAGCAAATCGGGTCTAGGGATTCTGTGCCAATGAGTGATTATTATAAATGTCTTTTTTGCCCTGTTAGAAAAAACACATCTTTATTTTAACATCTCTTAAATTGTGATTAGTATAATTAGGCTTTCATAATAAACATGCAGAAGTTGTGAAATAAAGACTTAAAATGTTAATTTAATTATATTAAAAGGATTAATAGGGTTTTGTAGCAACTGACCCCAAAATATGAGTGTATGGGGGTGGAAATTGTCATCCTGGCAGACGACAAAATTTGAAGTTATCGCCACCCACTCATTGCTCAGTTTGATGAAAAGGGATTGGTTTGGGGTTTTAATAAGGCACATAGTGGGATAATCCACCCCCCTCCTTCCTTTAGGAATATTTGACATCACCACCTGTTCTTTAATTTCTCCTCCTGCTTAATTAGCTCCTGGCTCCAATTCCATTTGGAATCTGAGAACAAATCACAGAAATCCTCAGTGTGCTGTCCAAAAACTGTAGGTTTTTTTTTTCATGCTTTGAAAATGAATCTTAGATGAAACATTTTTCATTTTTAAAGGGTCAGTCCCATTATGATGTAAAATGACAATGGCATATTTAAACAGTTAATGACAGTAACATATTTAATGGGTTAAATAGTTCCACTTAGGAGCAGAGTCCTAATGAAAGTGGCATGTTTAATGGGTTAAAAGATCCATCCCACTGAGTGAACTAATGACAGTGATATGTTTAAGGGGTCAAAGGGTCTGTCCCAATGGGGAGCATAGTGACCTGACAATGACTTTTAATGTGTTAAATTAGTTTCCTTCAAGGGCCTCCAAAAGGCCAGGATTTTAATATATCTCTGATTGAACATAGGAGAAACAATCAGACCAAGTTAAATCAACATCCCACTGGGGAAGAGAGAGACCTAATGGGACTTACCATTTGACCTATTAAAGGAACATGGAAGGCTTCTAGATTTTACTAGGAATATAATATACTTCTATATCTCTTTACTTTTATGTACTTTATTTTATTACCAAATACTTAAAACTGTTATTTTATATGCCTAACACCTTATAATCAAATTGGTTTCTTATCTAGTGAAATCCAGAAACCTTCGGTGTCCATTCCATGTCCCACTATCTTTAGGTCACTTTGCACACCAGTGGAACTGACTATTTAAACATGTCATTGTCATTAGGTTACTTTGCATCTCAGTGGGATACTTTTTGCCCATTATACATGTTGCCTTCTAATGGGTTAATAAGTCTCTCCCACTGTAAAGCTAAATAACCCTAATGACTGTGACCTTTTTAATGGTTTCAGCGGTGTATCAAATAATGGAGCACAGTGACCTAATGACAGGGACATGTTAACATATCAGTTCCAGTGGAGAGCATAGTGACCTAATGACAATGATATGTAGCAGGTTAAAGCTGTGACTCCTCCAAAGATGCGGTGAGGTCCTGTCTTGCCCCCAGACTCATTCTCTCAGGGAGTGCTTCCTAGTTGCAGTTATATAGTGTCTCCTCTCACCGATATAAATTCAGTTGATAATGGAACAAGCGTCCTCCAGGAAATATAATGTCCTCCACCAGCAGGCTGTACATGTGATGTCCCTACGTCTCTCTCCTCACCTGCACTTCCCTATATACTGGTCCTTGCCTTCGCTCACCCCCAGCTGCACTCAGTGCTCACTTCTGCTTGTCACGCACATGCATCTTATCCAGCTCTCTAAATAGCAGAGACAAAGAGAGATCTTTTCAATAGTATTTAAGAAAACAAAAATGTTCTACAACCCTGTGCAAAGGTACATGCCAGGAATAATGTAATAACATGTATCACATATATAGTTGTGAGCAAGCGGGTTGTTGCTAACGCTGCGGGCTCGCATAGTGAGCCTGCGGCCCTCGCTTTGCAAGGGCCTCCGTTGCTGGCATGGAGCTCCGAAGGCGCGACCTCACAAAAATACGACCTTACCGCCGAAAACCTACGCACATGAAAACATTAAAAACACAATAAATACACACAATAAATACATAAAAAGCTTACCTACAGCAAGGGGTGGCACCCAGGACCTCGAAAACTGAAGTTACACCTCAATTTAAGTAAAAATAGAATAGTTTAGACACCCGAAAATGCCCTAAGCAAGAGAAAAAAAGGCCGCCAAAAAAACTAAAACGAGGCTACAGCACTCTAAAGACGCGAAACACCACCGAAAACATACGGATTTCCCAAAAACACAGACGCGATCCAAGAACAAGCACGCCAAATCAGCCACAGACGCGTACCACACATTAGGCACCATTTTACAACACTAACTTACACAATGCGGAAGTACACAGCTACCCTAACAGATTTGGCTCACGCACACTATTTACACTGCACACATAACTGACACTTACACAGCAGCTCTTAAAACACACATTGTATGCTGCAGTAACATGAAAACAGATTGTCAGCTCTTCTGCACAATGCTTCCTGCATATATTACTTCAAAATAGGTAAAGTATATTGATGTATTATTTTATTCATTATTTCATTAGCATTAGCAAAAAAAACCAATGCTCATAGCACACAAACAACCAACAACCTCGCAATGAGCGCCGAAGCATCTTGGAAAACCAACAAAATTTACCGCCCTTACAATTTTATTGCCATAATTTTTTGACGGGAAAGTCGCTAGTATGTATATAGATCTTAGTAAACTCTTCTCAAGATGCAGATATGAATTGTACTGCTGAAAGATGCCAGTTCACTTCTGGCTACCTTGACGTGGTGAAGGGGCTTCTGTATTGCAATGAAGCTGTGAGCTAAACCATGTAGGGTCACCTAAGATGAACAGGCCATATCAGAGAGGTCAGACAAATCGTGGTACACCAGGGAGGGAACAGGCAACCCACTCCAGTTTCTGCCAAAATAACCTTATGGATAATCACAACCAGAGACATAATCATAGATGTGCCTGGCATGCTGCGTTCCGGAGATTTGGACATGACTGAACAACTAAACAACAACAACAAGATGCCAGTTATATTAAAGGGTGTGCTGTATAGCAAGCAAACCTGGAACAAAGAGGGACAGAAGTGGGGAATACAGTGACATACCAGACAACATTTTAAATGAAGCTGCAGAGGTCAGAGAAGAGGGGAAGAAGCCAAAATAATCTGTGCTGGTAATTACCATATCTATACACTGATACCAATCACATTACACTGTATAATAATACTGAGTATCTATAGATTGATAATGAACACTGCATTGTATAAGTATCTATGTATCACTGTACTGATAAATGAATACACATCTCTACAATGATGCTGAATATCTATACACTGATAATGAATATAAAGCACTGTATAATGGTGCAGTGTATGTCTAGCAGTCAAGAGGGTTAATTTTCTTCCGTTTTCGTTTTTCTGACGCGTTTTCTCGGAATGTATTTTGCGCGCGGTTTGTGCCAGATGATCCTGTTTTCCGTGGGCAGAGTAATTAGTGATAGCTGAGAAAAATGGGGAGGGAGAGAGAGGAGAGATGGAGAGATAAAGAGAGAGAGAGAAAAAAAAGTGAAAAATAGATAAGGAGGGAAGAAACAGACAGGGTGAGAGGGAAATGGAGTGAGAGACGGGAGGGAGATAGAGAAGAAGCCACACTAATTAGCTGACACATTAAACAATGATTCACGCTTCCATAAGGATCCAGACAGTAACCTGTGAGCAACAGTTTACTAAATAGGGACCAGATTATAGGGATGTGTGAGGCAAGAAGTATGTAAATTATACAGCCAGGCTCAGACAGTCCTGGGTTATACAGGGTGACCTTCTGACTGCAGATTATAGGGACAGGCTCAGACAGTCCTGGGTTATCCGGGGTGACCGTCTGACTAAAGACTAAAGGGACAGGTTCAGACAGTCCTGGTATATACAGGGTGACCTTCTGACTGCAGGTTATAGGGACATGCTTAGACAGACCTTGGGTATATAGCGTGGTCACCTGACTGCAGATTATAGGGACAGGCTCAGACAGTCCTGGGTATATAGGGTGGCCACCTGACTGCAGATTATAGGGACAGGCTCAGACAGTCCTGGGATATACAGGGTGACCTCTTGACTGCAGTTTATAGGGACAGGCTCAGACAGTCCCGGGATATAAAGGGTGGCCACCTGACTGCAGATTATAGGGACAGGCTCAGACAGTCCTGGGATATATGGGGTGGCCACCTGACTGCAGATTATAGGGACAAGCTCAGATAGTCCTGGGTATATAGGGTGGCCACCTGATGGCAGATTATAGGGACAGGCTCTGACAGTCCTGTGGTATATAGGGTGCCCACCTGACTGCAGATTATAGGGACAGGCTCAGACAGTCCTGGGATATACAGTGTGGTCACCTGACTGCAGATTATAGGGACTGGCTTAGACAGACCTTGGGTATATAGCGTGGTCACCTGACTGCAGGTTATAAGGACAGGCTCAGACAGTCCTGGTATATACAGGGTGACCTTCTGACTGCAGGTTATAGGGACAGGCTCAGACAGACCTTGGGTATATAGCGTAGTCACCTGACTGCAGATTATAGGGACTGGTTTAGACAGACCTTGGGTATATAGCGTGGTCACCTGACTGCAGATTATAGGGACAGGCTCAGACAGTCCTGGTATATACAGGGTGACCTTCTGACTGCAGGTTATAGGGACATGCTTAGACAGACCTTGGGTATATAGCGTAGTCACCTGACTGCAGATTATAGGGACAGGCTCAGACAGTCCTGGGTATATAGGGTGGCCACCTGACTGCAGATTATAGGGACAGGCTCAGACAGTCCTGGGATATACAGGATGACCTCTTGATTGCAGTTTATAGGGACAGGCTCAGACAGTCCCGGGATATAAAGGGTGGCCACCTGACTGCAGATTATAGGGACAGGCTCAGACAGTCCTGGGATATACAGTGTGGTCACCTGACTGCAGATTATAGGGACTGGCTCAGACAGTCCTGGGTATATAGGTTGGCCACACTGGGATATACAGTGTGGTCACCTGACTGCAGATTATAGGGACAGGCTCAGACAGTCCTGTGGTATATAGGGTGCCCACCTGACTGCAGATTATAGGGACAGGCTCAGACAGTCCTGGGATATACAGTGGGGCCACCTGACTGCAGATTATAGGGACAGGCTCAGATAGTCCTGGGTATATAGGTCGGCCACATGACTGCAGATTATAGGGACAGGCTCAGACAGTCCTGGTCTATACAGGGTGACCTCTTCACTGCAGGTTATAGGGACAGGCCTAGACAGACCTGGGGTATATAGAGTGGTCACCTAACTGTAGATTACAGGGACAGACTCATACAGTCCAGGGTATATAGGGTGCCCACCTGACTGCAGATTATAGGGACAGACTCATATAGTCCTGGGTATATAGGGTGGCCATCTGACTGCAGATTATAGGGACAGGCTCAGACAGTCCTGGGATATACAGTGTGGCCACCTGACTGCAGATTATAGGGACAGACTCATACAGTCCTGGGTATATAGGGTGCCCACCTGACTGCAGATTATAGGGACAGGCTCAGACAGTCCTGGGATATACAGTGGGGTCACCTGACTGCAGATTATAGGGACAGGCTCAGATAGTTCTGGGTATATAGGTTGGCCACCTGACTGCAGATTATAGGGACAGGCTCAGACAGTCCTGGTATATACAGGGTGACCTCTTCACTGCAGGTTATAGGGACAGGCTTAGACAGACCTGGGGTATATAGCGTGGTCACCTAACTGTAGATTACAGGGACAGACTCATGAAGTCCTGGGTATATAGGGTGGCCACCTGACTGCAGATTATAGGGACAGGCTCAGATAGTCCTGGGTATATAGGTCGGCCACATGACTGCAGATTATAGGGACAGGCTCAGAAGGTCCTGGGTATATAGGGTGCCCACCTGACTTTAGATTACAGTGACAGGCTAAGACAGTCCTGGGGTATATAGGGTGGGCACCTGACTGAAGAATATAGGAACAGGCTCACACAGTCCTTAGATATATAGGGTGGCAACCTGACTCTATATTATAGGGACAGGCTCAGACTGTCCTGGTATATACAGGGTGACCTCTTGACTGCCGGTTATAGGGACAGGCTCAGACAGTCCTGGGTGTATAGGGTGGCCATCTGACTGCAGATAATAGGGACAGGCTCAGACAGTCCTGGGATATATAGGGTGGCCACCTGACTGCAGATTATAGAGACAGGCTCAGACAGTCCCGGCTATATAGGGTTGCCACCTGACTGCAGATTATAGGGCCAGGTTCAGACAGTCCTGGGGCATATAGGGTGGCCACCTGACTGCAGATTATAGAGACAGGCTCAGACAGTCCCGGCTATATAGGGTTGCCACCTGACTGCAGATTATAGAGACAGGCTCAGACAGTCCCGGCTATATAGGGTTGCCACCTACCTGACTGCAGATTATAGGGACAGGCTCAGACAGTCCTGGGATATATTGGGTGCCCCACCTGACTTTAGATTACAGTGACAGGCTCAGACAGTCCTGGGGTATATAGGGTGGGCACCTGACTGAAGAATATAGGAACAGGCTCACGCAGTCCTGGGATATATAGGGTGGCCACCTGACTGCAGATTATAGGGACAGGCTCAGACAGTCCTGGGATATATTGGGTGCCCCACCTGACTTTAGATTACAGTGACAGGCTCAGACAGTCCTGGGGTATATAGGGTGGGCACCTGACTGAAGAATATAGGAACAGGCTCACGCAGTCCTGGGATATATAGGGTGGCCACCTGACTGCAGATTATAAGGACAGGCTCAGACAGTCCGAAGGTATACAGGGTGGGTGACCCTTGACCGCTGATTATAGATAATATGGGGCAGACCCAGACACTCTCCCCTGTTTCTTTTATTGGCCTCTCCTCTGTCGGTGGCCCCCTTACTCCTTCTGTTACTCTAACCTGCCCCTTATCACTAGCACTCCTCTCTCCTATTATTGTGCCTCTCCTCGTTGTCTCTGCCTCCTTTCCTGTTACTCATTCCCCTTTCCTCTCTATTAAAAAAATATATATAAATGATCCATTTATTTTCAGATAAGTACAATCCTATAAAAAGACCCCTGTGCCAAAGCACTTGGAATGTGACCCTGTGATCAAAGTGCACATGAACACTTTCTCCAGAGCAGGACACACTCATGGAGAGTGAGCGCCTCCAAGTGGTCATCTAATGAACAGCAGGGAAGAGAGTAAAGGAGACATAACTACTAGAAATCATGATGTGTGTACGGAAGGAACAATGGGGACATGACAGACACATATGTGTGACTGAGTATTGATAATGAGTGAGGCACTGGATGCACAGAGCATCAATAAGATTTAAACCTAATAACCCTGTATTCTTCATACTAATCTGTATTTGCAGGCATGTAATACTCATGTCTCTCTATATAACATTTGCCTCTAAATGCTATTACCTCGTCATATAAGAGTACCCTATTACTCATATCTCTTCAATGCCTCTTATCTCTCAGTATACCTTCTACCTATAACTCAAATCTCTCCATATAACTTCATATGTTTTTATATAACACCTCTAAACACTTCATATAAGCGCCCCTATAATACAGCCTGAAAGCTGTTAAAGGCATATCTAAGTGAGCCAGATTATGAATGCATCTGATAGAGGAGAATTAGTAGTGTATGCAAACATTGTTTGCACGAAGAAATCCCCAAATAAACATTTAACACTTACATTCAATTCAGCAGAATCTCTTGTAATCTCTGACAGTTGCAAATTAGGGTTAACACCCACCAAACCCAGGCTAAATTAGCATCACATTTAAAATGATTTTGGCCAATCAGGTTAGCTAAAGCATTTGATTTGAACTCTGTGGTTCCTGTATGTGCTGTAAAGCAGCCTGGGATATGTAGTGTATCACTGATACAGAGAGGAAGCTGCAAGGAGATTGTCTGAGCAGGCAACAGCAGGTTAATAGTGGGTTAATATTGCTCCCTGGATGCTGATTTGGGGGGATCAGATGCCTGTGTAGACACCCCCTGGAGGTGTCAACATAATCGTTTGAGGGTTTTTTAGATATAAAAAAAAAATGTTTTATGAGATGTGCTACATACACATAAGCTGCTTTTTGGATATAGAGTGCAGACATGTATTAATCCATGAAGCTTGGATATGTCTTTAAGATGCTTCCTGTATAGATCTTCTGTATATATATTCAATGTCTTCTTTATCTGATCTGCTTCTATTAAGTACTAACAATTTGTAGTTTTTATCTGTTTTGCTCTTTTCTGGACAATGTCACAAACTTCTGTCCAAAGTTCTTCAGGCATTGTATCTACCATGTCTTGTCCCTTAAATCTATTCTTTACCTCCACTGCATATTCACAGGGGATATTATTAATTTCATATCTGTTTGGTCTGACGATTTTCCCTCTTTTCCGCAGTCCGCTCCAGGTCTTGTTTTTTGTTGACTGTATGGAGCTCCTCCATCTTTGGATACAAGGTATATATTCTATCTGATTTCTATATTGTCCATCTGGTGATGTCCATGTGTAGAGTCTCCTTGGAGGCTGTTGGAAGAGGGCGTTTGCTACGACCAGAGAATTATCTTGACAGAATTCTACTAATCTCTGACCTGCTTCATTTTGTACTCCAAGGCCAAAGTTGCCAGTTATTTCATACGTTGGTTCCCTACTTTAGCATTCCAATCTCCTATGATGATAGTAACAACTTTTCTTGGTGTTATATCTATGACGTGTTAAAAAGCTTTGTAGAACTGGACATCTTCAGCCTCTTCAGCATCCATGGCTGGAGCATAGACTTGGATCACTGTGATGATAAAAAGCTTGCCTTGAATTTGAATTGAAATCATTCTGTCATTTGTTGGGTTGTAATAGAGCCCTTCTTTGGCTGCCCTTTAATTTTGGAATTTCATGTTTGACTATGTCCAATTTACTTTGGTTCATAGGTCTAACATTCCAGGTTCCGTGCTGAAATGTTCTTTGCAACAATAGACTTTCCTTTTCCCTATAAACAAATCTGCAGCTAGGCATCCTCTTGTCTTTGACCTAACCATTAATTTGATCTGCTGCTATTCATACTCGCCCTCTGCTCTTCCCTAGTAATATGGTAGGCACCTTCTGGCCTGAGGTGCGCATCTTCCGGTGTCATATTATTTATGTGTCTGGTTGTGGTTATATTGCCAGTTCCTTTTCCAGTGGTCTGTGATTTGTCTGACCTTTCTGCTTTGACCTGCCCATCTTGGGTTACCCTACATAGAATAGCTCAGAGCCTAATTGAAGTACGCAAGCCCCCTCACCACAACAAGGTAGCAATCCAGAAAGGGGTTCACTGAGACCTAAACTACCGACACCATCTCGACCACACTACACATCCAACATATGCTCATCGCAATCCAGGAAGGAAATTAGATGTTTGGAGTATCGTGACTGATGCCAAGTTGCCCAAATTTCTTTAAATTTGTCAACTTTATCATGGTTCCTACAGTGATTGGGATGGAAGAAAGGTAAATTTCTTTGCCTCCATTTAGATGTTATGAATAGTCACATAGTGGCAAATATATAATAAGCCAATTTAGCTTTTTTTTTTTGATTCTCATTAAAGAGCTAAATTAAGAAGGCAGTGCACCGGTTCTGGGTTAACATCCAGTTTGAAAATCTGATACAAAATTTGACTAACCTCTTCCGAAGCCACTCTAGCAATCCCACATTGTATAGGTTAACGTGCTGCTCTGGCCGCAACCTCTACTGTATTTTATCAGTGAAATTCAGTATCCTGAATATAATCTTTGTACTCTCTCTATAGTGATATTCTTGGCTGAGACTGTTTTGTAGATTAGTTTAGGAAGAGTTTGTGTGACAAATTCCCATAGTTGTTTGCCTACAATATTTTCAGAGAGGCCAATTAGGTGTAGATTGTTGTCCATTTTCAGCATGTTCCAATCTCTTGGTTTTTCATTATTGCCTTGCATCGCTTTGTATTGTGACATCTGGATGTCTGACTTACATGTTGCTGTTCTTATTTTTAATTTGGAGATTTTAGTTGAATGGCTCCTTATTTCTGCTAGCATAGATTCAACAATTTTTTGTCTATTATTGGGAACAATATGTCAGCCATTGCTTTGGCTGTTTTTAGCTTTTTAGTAACTGCATTTGTTTTGCAGGAAAGATGATCCTTTTAATTAACCTTGCTTTTTAAGCTTGGAAGTTTATTCTGGTTTATCTTCAGGTGGTTGGAGGTCATGTTTGGGTCATTTTTTGGGTCGTTGAATAGCTGTCCATATATAAATATATAACAATTCCAATACAAAATGTAGATATAGTCAGAAATGATCAATTGTTAAACAATGTAATATTTTTGGTATTTGTTAGGATGTTGTCTTTTTTTATAATTTGTGTTTATTAGAAGAGACAATGTTACAGTAAGTCCAAATATACATCATACAAATGGAGAGAAAGCAGATGCAATATTGCAATACAATATCAATCTTTGCCTGCCAAAGGAACAACCTTGTCAATAATTGAGAAAAAAAAAGAATAATAGTTTCACAAAATGTAACATTGTCATTATTTCTCTTTCAATTGTTTTTTTTTCCCAAAACAATAACCCCAAAATGAGGAACAAAAAGCAATAAAGGAATGAGAATGCGGTAGAACTGGAAAAGAAAACATAAATAAAATAAGGAGGGGAAGGGGATGTAGGGAAGGTGGTGATAAGTATAAACAGAGATCTCTGACCTGAGTGGGAGTACAATCCAGTTAGGCTAGAGCATTTAGTATCTAGACAGCTCATTTTTTATTGTAGTGGTCTAAACAATTGTCTAACAAGTATGTTGTTTTTTTCTAACAGAGCTGTTTTTTCAATATTCCTTATAGTTTTATACCAGAAAATGTAACAGTGTTTCCAAATTATAATTATATGGAGTTTACTAAGTCAAATAATGTAGAATTTTTTTTTTTACCCATTGCTTTTGGATTTTGGGGCAATATGCCCAACAGGCATATCTGAGAGGCTTACGTATCTACCATACATATCTGTAATATGTTTTTCCATACGCTGTGAACCATTATCTTTGACAGTGTACACTTTTCATGACAGCCTCAGCCACATACTATATACCACTACAATGGTAACACAGACTCCAGTACTCAAGAGGTCAATACAAATCAGGAAACCCATATGACCTTCAACAGGTGCTTTAATGCACTGTCTAATAAAGGGCTAGCCCCACCCAAACAATAGTCATCCACAGCATGGATCCTAGGCACATCAAAGTACTGAGATCAATCATGTATGTCACATCCTTGGGAAGTTATGTCATGCACACAATACCATTGTGTGTTATACATTAGGGTTTGAGAACTGTCATCATGGGCTGCCCAATCCTTAAAGAGAAGAGTGGTTGACATTGATTGTGGCTAAACATGGACTGTTAATCCATGTTGGAGGAGAACCACCTCACCAGGGATATTACTATATAGCAAAGGCCATGCACAGAATTGTATTAGGGAGCATGTAAGGGACATGATTTTATAGGTACAGGGATATGGGATATAGGACCAAGGGCTGACAAAGGGGACCCATTTAATGTGAATGAAGCTGTTGAGGAAGCCCAGCAAGAGTACAAGGAGCCTGTCGAGAGGCAGGAGGAGCCACAGGAAACTTACTTGTCAACCCCTGGCCTGTTACGTCCCCTGCCATTGCTGTTGTACATGTGAGAATATGTATATATATATATATATATATATATATATATATATATATATATATATATATATTATAAATATGTATCTATAAATATGTATCAATCCTATCTAGTGTTTGTGTAGGAATTAATTATGAACATTACATGTAATTTTTCAACAACCCCTACAACAAAATGGTGATCCAGAACAATGAAACAACACATATATAGTTCTCAGCAATACAGGTTGTTGCTAACGCAAAGCGAGGGCCACAGTTGCTGGCAGGGAGCGCCTGTGGTGCTCCTTGCGGTGGTGGAGATGAGCGCCATAGGCGAAGCGAGGGGCCGCATTTGCAGAGGTGGAGGCTCTACGGCGCCTCACAACTGGTTACAACCGCCCACAGAAGCGGGACGTTGAAAAAAAAAACACCAAACACGCAATGACTAACTACGGACTTTAAAAAAATACATTACGGACTCACAAAAATACAACCTTAACAGACAACCTGCGCACAGCGGCAAACATTAAAAAACACCAAAATACACAAAAAAATAAAATAAAAACCTTACCCACAGCAAGGGGGGACACCCAGGACCTCTGCAACACAGCTTAAACCTTGATTTCAGTCAAATTTCCAAAGTTTAGACACTCAAAAAAAACCTAAGCAAGAGAAAAAATGTTCGGCGAAAAAAACGAAAACGAGGCTACACGACCCCTAAAGCCGCAAAACACCGCCAAGCACATACGACTTTTACAAAAAAAGTACGACCTATAACATACACCATTAACAGGGACGCTAAATCCTACAAATGCGCCTACCACATACACATTTGCCGCCATTTAACAACACTAACAGAATGCAGAAGTACCCAGCTACACAAACAGCTCGCGCACGCAGCCTATTTACACTATACACTACACATATTGCTGACACTTACACCTTAGCTCAACAACACTGCAAATCTACCTTATATGCTGCAGGAACATCAAAACAGATTGTTAGCTCTTCAGCACATTCCTTGCTGCATATATTAATTACAAAGAGATAAAGTATATTCATTTATGATTTCATTAATTACTGTATTTATCGGCATATAACACGCACCAGCGTATAACACGCACCTCATTTTAAGAAGGAAATTTCAGGGGAAAAAAAATTTCAAATAAAGAACTTTGAACAAAATCCTCAACCTCAACCTCCCTCCTCACCGCGCGACCCACAAGTCAACGGTGCTCATAGGACACAAAGTACACCAGGGGAGAGCCTTGCAATAAGCGACAAAACAAGATCAGTGCGGACCTTACAATAAGCGCAAAAGCGACTATACACCAACCCAGAGGCTCGCAATGAGCGCAGAAGGATCTCAGACCACCAAAACACTTACTTTCTGTGGCAAACGGCATTACCTGCCTTACAATTTTATTGCCATCATTTTTTGACGGGCAAGCCGCTAGTATAATATAACAATTTAATAGCATTAGCTCTGTAAATAAGTATAACTGTTGTTTATGCATAATGCATCATGAAATTTGTGCTAACAGCATATAAAATAGTGAATGAGCACACTTTGGACACATTCATTCAGGTAACATCTTAACAACCAAGGCTGTGTCATTGTTATGGCCTGTAAATTGTTATGGCCTAAACATGTTTTTGAGAGTAAATAAGGATAAATATTTGTTCATGATGTCACATGTAATGCATATTTCAGGTGCTGTATGCACCAATCACATATTATAATTGTCAAACTGCGAGTTGTCATCACGATTTGCGAGCTTGCAAGAACTGCTTCCCTCACAAAGTGATGGAGGCTCAAACGTCTGCTGCAATGAGCTGAACGCATTTGCCGGGGTGGAGGCTCTACGCGCCTCACTCTCGCTATAAAAGAACCCACATATGCAGGGCTTAGAAAAAGAAAAAAAAAACAGCAAGATAAGAAAATAGGGACTTTGAAAAAAAAAATCCGAGCCGCAAAACTTAGAAAAAAAAAATGTGAGGTCTCAAAAATACTAAAGGAAATCGGGACTTAGAAAAAAAAAATAAGTGGTTGCAAAAATGCAAAGTGAACGGCCGAAACTCGTACATCCAAAAACAACAATAACACAGCAAAATATCAATAAAACATAAAAAAAACACACTAACAGAGCACGGGGGGACAGCCAGGACGTCTGGGAGTGAAAATGCACGCGAATTTAAGTCAAATTTAAGCATTTTCGCCACTTGAAAATCCGCTAAGCGAGAAAAAAATGGCGGGCGAAAAAAATGAAAACAAGGCTACATAACCTCTAACCACGCAAAAGCACATAAGACGTATACACAGGAACGTACGAGGTACAAAATACACTATTAGGAAGGACGCAAAATGATCCACAACCGCGTAACACATAGACAGTCTCCGCCATTGCACAACACTAACTTGCAACTAATAACATTACCATTCTAAAATGGCAATTTACACAACTAAACAAACGGTTTGGCCTTGCACCCGCAGCCTATTTACACTGCACACTTGACATTGATGACACACCTCAGGTCAGCAACAGTCCAAATGTACATTGTATGCTGTAGGAAAATTAAAACAGATTGTTAGCTCTTCAGGATATTGATCGCTGGATATATTAATTGCAAATAGGTAAAGTACATTCATTTATTAATTCATTCATTCATTAAATATAAATAAATAAATAAATATATATATATATATATATATATATATATATATATATAAATGACAAATAGCAGAGGAGAGGCTCGCAATGAGCGCTGCCGAAGGCGCTCAGTGCGGGACTCACAATGAACGCACAGGATGCGCAGAGAACCAAAAGTACACAAGGGGAGAGGCTCGCAATGAGTGCTGAAAGCGCTCAGTGCGGGGCTTGCAATGAGGACCGAAGGAGCTCACAAGACCAAAACTACACCATGGAGAAAGGATCGCAATGAGCGCCGAATTTGCTCAGAGCGAGGCTCGCAGTGAGCGTCCAAGGTACTCAGAGGACCAAAAGCCTTAAATTGTCTGGCAAACAGCATTCCCTGGCTTACAATTTTCTTGCCGTTGTTTTTTGATGGGCAAGTCGCTAGTATGAGGTTTCATGTTAATTAGGATAATAGTAACATCATATTTAACATGGAAAGTGTAATTACTTGGCCATAAAAATATTTTTTACTACTTAAGGAAACATTATTGAGATAAGATTACAGTAATCAAATGCATGGAGATGTAAAGTTGTTCAAGACATATTTTATCATCATCCATATCACATATATAGTTGTGAGCGTACGGGCTGTTGCTTACGCTTGCGGGCTCGCGTAGCGAGCCCGCGGCCCTTGCGAAGCGAGGGCTGCGGGCAAGGGCCTGAGTTGCTGGGATGGAGCGCCTTTGGAGCTCCATCCCAGCAACTGAGGCCCTTGCCCGCAGCCTACGGCCCGTTGCTCACGCTTGCGACTCGCGTAGCGAGGGCTTGCCCGCAGCGTACGGCCGGTTGCTCATGCTTGGCAAGGGCCTCAGTTGTTGGGATGGAGCAGCCACCTCCTCCCCACAATGCCCCGCGCAGGGCCGCCCAGTCCCCGGTTCGGGTTCCGGAGGGGGAGCCAGACGCCGCCACTGCCACTAGCCGAACCCGCTGCTCGCAGAGCGAGCCGCGGCCCTCGCGTACCGAGGGCTGCGTGCAAGGGCCTCAGTTGTTGAGATGAATCAGCCACCTCCTCCCCACAATGCCCCGCGCAGGGCCGCCCAGTCCCCGGTTCGGGTTCCGGAGGGGGAGCCAGACGCCGCCACTGCCACTAGCCGAACCATCCCGGAGCCCGGCAATCCCGCGGGAATGTGGTGAGAGCACAGGTAGTGGCGGAGGTTCAGGCCGCGCACGGAGCTCCGAGCTCTGATCAGTGTGGCTACCTTGGGGAGGCGGGGCTAGGCCGGCCTGGGGAACAGGAAACACCAGGGATCCGCGGACTGGAGCAGGCCTCAGAGCTGGAGGAGCCGGGCCTGGGTAGCTGACTGTGAGTGACAGGGAGATAATGGGGTCTGAGGAAGATGTACAATCACTGAGTGTATATTGTGTGTGTGTGTGTATATATATTGTGTGTATATTGTGTGTGTGTGTATTGTGTGTGTGTGTGTGTATATATTGTGTGTGTGTGTATATATATATATATATATATATAATGTGTGTGTATATTGTGTGTGTGTATTGTTTGTGTATATATAATGTGTGTGTATATTGTGTGTGTGTGTGTATATATAATGTGTGTGTATATTGTGTGTGTGTATATAATGTGTGTATATTGTGTGTGTGTGTGTATATATAATGTGTGTGTATCAACTGCGGCCCTCGCTAGGCAACTGCAACCCTCGCAAACTTTATGTTGCAATGCAAACAACATACAAGACACGTTAACACACATTAACCCGCGGACATGAAAAAATGAAAAACACAATAAATACACACAACACATACATAAAAAGCTTACCTACAGGAAGAGGGAGCATCCAGGACCTCAAAAAAGGAAGTTATACCTTCATTTAACTCATAATAAAAGAGTTTAGACACTAAAAAAATTCTCTAAGCAAGAGAAAAAATGGCCGCCGAACAAAACGTAAACGAGGCTACAGCACTCTAAACACGCAAAACACCACAAGAAACACGCAAAACACCACAAAACACCTACGGATATTCCGCTACAGATGCATACCACACATGCGGAACTACACAACTACGCTAACGGTTTCGGCTCGCACACGGACACTATTACACTGCACACATTCAGCACGCTTACACAGCAGCTCCACACCACTAATGCTGCAGCAACATCAAAACAGATTGCAGCTCTTCAACACAATGCTTAAAAATAGGTAAAGTATATTAATTTATTAATCTATTAGTTATTTTATTATTATACACCAAATAGCATTAGCTCACTTACAATTTCATTGCCGTCATTTTTTGACGGGCAATTCGCTAGTCACATATATAGTTGTGTAAATTACGAATTGTCGGTCACACCATGTTAAAAGTTATAGGCTTGCACATGCGCAATGAGCCACGAAGGCGCTCATTGCAGGGCTCGCAGTGAGCGCCATAGGTGTTCATCGCTAGCCACTCACAACTTTACTGCAATGAGCACTGAAGGAGCTCATTGCAGGCCTCACAATGAGCGCCACAGGTGCTCATCGCGGGGGGCGCAAGACTTTGAGCCTATGAGCGCCAAGGCGATGCTGCATGACTTTGGTGCAATGTGGCCTTTTAGGGTCCCTCTAAGGGCCATCTGTCCAGTCATAGTTGTTATTTGCCTGAGGATGCTCCACTAATGGAGGATGGAAACAGACTGAAGGGGCTCATGGCGATGCCTGCATTCAGCGCCGAAGGCCTTAGGACTTTGGCGCTGATCGCAATGCATGCAAGACTTAGAAACAATTATAACTTTAATGGACAACATTTTTTTCAAGCCCGTAACTCGGAAGCCGTCGGAAGAACACCAAAATATGGCAATTAATAATAAAAAATAACTTACAACCTCACACACAGCACAGGGGGAGAGTCAGGGAGCTTATGAGTGAGGTTGCAAGCTAATTTGAGGCTTAATTGGCTTTTTTCGGAGATTGAAAATTGGCTAAGCAAGGAAAAAAATGGTCGCCGTAAAGACGTAAATGTTTTCAAAAAGGCTCAAAACGAGGCCCGTACCCCTTAGCCCATCAACGAGAGCCCCGCAAGACTTTGAAAATACAAGCGATGGCACTCATCGCGAGGCACACAAGACTTGAACAGAGACAGAGAGGAGAAAGACACGGGGGGGGGGGGAGGGAAAAGGTGGAAATAGACACGGGGAAAGAGGGGGAAAAAGACACAAGAAAGGGAAATTAGGGGAAAAAACACAGGGCAGGGAGAGGGGGGAAGGGAGAGAGAAACAGGGAAACAGATACATGGAAGGGAGAGGGGGGAAACAGAACAGGGGTCAGAGAGTGGGGAGATGTTCGTGATGTGGAGCTCATCGCGAGGCCTGTAAAGTAGACATGGGAGAGGCTCACAATGAGCGCCACGTTACCACACATTACGACCTCGCAAAAATCGGACGCAACTTGCGAACATGACAAAATTGAAAACACAATAAATACACACAGAACATACATAAAAAGCTTACCTACAGCAAGAGGAAGCATCCAGGACCTCAAAAAAACTTACACCTACATTTAACTAAAAATAAAAGAGTTTAGAAACAAAAAAATTCACTAAGCGAGAGAAAAAATGCCCGCCGAACAAAACGAAAACGAGGCTACAGCACTCTAAACACGCAAAACACCACAACAAACTTGCAAAATACCACAAACGACCTACGGATATTCCGCTAAGACGCATACCACACATTACCCGCCATTTTTGCCAATGCGGAAGTACACAACTACGCTAACGGTTTCGTCTCGCGCACGCACACCATTACACTGCACACATTCATCACGCTTACACAGCAGCTCAACACCACTAATGCTGCAGCAACATCACAACAGATTGACAGCTCTTCAACACAATGCTTCAAAATAGGTAAAGTATATTCATTTATTAATTATATTATATATTTCAGTAGTACACACAAAACACCATTAGCTACCTTACAATTTCATTGCCGTCATTTTTTGACGGGCAATTCGCTAGTACTGAAATATAATATGGATCCACATATCAGATCATTAACTAAATGCAGTGTATGTTAATGTCAGAAATTAGTAACCATTGGAAAACAATGGACACATGGAATACGGTATAATAGGAATATAAGTTTATTATATCAATAGACTTAAATGTACAGACCATGCATTGACATCATTTGACAGGAGGCTGTTTAAAATGTGATCGTCTGATGGCTAATGGTAATACTGTAAAATAATAATGATGCATATCATCTATTAGTGTCACATGTGGTCATTACTCAACAATAACGATAATTATATATATATATATATATATATATATATATATATAAATGTTATCTTTCATAACTTCATATAATAGAAGTAACCAGTAAGATGCATAAGACTTACATTGTGTCTTCTCAATGAAACCGCTCTGAAATGAACAGTATATGGTAATATGCTAAAAAAAAAAAACACAAGGAAAAACATCTAGTATGATCTGTATGTACAGTACAGTTCTTTATACTGTTACTGTAACAATAAACCAGCTTACCTGATGTTCATCTACAAGCAGTGCAAACCATGTATCTGTCATGAGAAATCATTTGTCATGACCAATTGCAGATATTTAGAAATTATGCAGTATCTCACAAGGGATACTTAGCTGTGACCACAATCTGAATAATAGGAGTTCTATCACTATCTCTAAATGATATTGCTTAGCCACATTGATAACAAGTTAAATGTATATAGATGTTATCATATGATAATTGTTTGTTATGATATGATGATGTCTAAACATGTAGCCATGATTATTGCTTACAAAGAAAGGTAATCTGCTTTAATGTCTTTTAATAAAATCAGAAAATCCTATCTGGTCTCATATTGTTAAGAAGATAACATGCTTAGCTCACACATGTATTACTGCTGGGTTTGATTAACATAGTATTATATGACTATGCATTTCCAATGCCATATGTGCATTGGAACGTATTAACAGCAGCAATCATGGTGCTTAAAACATGATGTATGTTTTTATTTATGGCTTGTGAGATTATTCTTCTGGGGATGTCATCAATAGAACAGTTATATGAAAGCCACTGTATATAGTTTACTTAATTTTTTGGGTAGCACTGCTTTCAGATAAACAAACTGTTTAATAAATATAAAAATTAATATAAAATGTACCTAAACAACATAAAATAGGTTTATCAGTAAAAATGTAACATCCTAAATAGGGACTACATCATCTCTTCTTCTGTGTTCCTCAGTGACCTTCAATTGGTAAAATGTTAACCATAATCTTATGTGTCCACAGATAAGATTATCATGGACTACGTGATGGTGGCTAGCCACATGATACTATATATCAGCATCATATAGCCATGGTCATCTACTCTGTGGATAGGCATTATTACGTTAAAATGTTTACCAATAGATTTTCACTGAGAATTGTATTTAAGAAGGATTAAAAGAGCTGCAGCCCCTATCTCCCCATCTATCCAGTCACAGGAAAAATGCAGGTGGAGGCATCACTGATGGGGACTGGCCACGCTTTTGGTGGCTCGGGGACTGCTCCCATTACCTCAGATCCATGTTCAGCTATATTAGAACATTCTGCTTGTTTGTCGCTTGCAACAGCCTGTCACTTATAATTTGGGTATTTAATTCCCATATTGTTGGAGTGTTGTTATTGTTTAGGAAGAGGGTGGTCTTTTTGTGATCTTACTGCGTAATATGTGGAATATGTGCCTGATTATGAGTTGCCCTTTTCTCTTTTTCTTTTTTCAACAAGAAGTTTATCAGTTATTTTCTCAGCTTGTATATACCTTTTGTGAGGCTCCCGAAAGGACAACCAAATATTTTGCTCTTAGTAAGGAATACTAAGAGATGTTATGGCCTATAATAGGATCTTCTAAGCATATTAGCTGATCTTTCATTCACAGAGTTTGTATCACTGGTTTAATTTCAGAGCTGATGAGTTCTGTTTAATTCCAGCGGGTGGACATTACTACAATAATTTCTTTATATATATATATATATATATATATATATATATATATATAGGGCCTCATTCTATTATCGTCCGCAAGGACCGGCCACAAGCTTTCCGGCTATTCTATTCCCCTCTGGCTGGGGCTTCCGGCAGGCTTGCGGCCTGTGCCTTGCTATCTCTTGCGGCCGCTGGCGCCAGAGGAAAGCCTTTGATCTAAAACGGCCGCAAGAGTTTCGGCCGAAAGAAAATCCTGGTTGCTATTCTATTGCTCCGGGAACCCTGTCTGCAAGGCTAAAAACGAGCTGCAGCTTACTTGCAGCAAACAGGTCCCGCTAGCACCAATTAAGCACATAAAATAGCTCAAATAAAGCCATCCTGCACTTTGCAGAGTCTATAAAGTGATATTCGGTGTTAGCAAAAATAGCACATAATTACCCTATACTCAAATCCGTAAAATATATTTTTTTAAAATACGTAAAATAGACATGTAAAAAGTCCAGAGTGCTTGGAGCACCTCAGACCCGCCCACGCCGCAGCCGGAAAATAAACAGGTAATTTGAATTCGGGTTTGGGCTGATGTGCAAGCTTGAGAGTGGGTTACTTTTAATCCTCATGTCCCCCAATATGATCCCTAGCATTTACAGAGCTGTACAGTGCAGGCTTGAATTTACTTTTTATTTTTTAGATTTCACAGCTTACGGACGGTTTCAAGATACGCGGCCAGCCGTAAGGGGAGATCCTTGCGGGGCTGTATAATAGGATCGCGAGTTAACAGAACCCCCGCAAGGAATCGCAGCCTTACGGCCGGTTTACGGCCGATAATAGAATGAGGCCCATAGTGTTTATTATATTTACCTAGCAGATTTCCTGGCTGCTGTGTGTCCGCCAGGGAGTTCAATTACCATTGCTGAGGTGATCCAATCCCTCAGCAATCTCTCCCACTCATGGAAATAGATGGTAATTAGAGGGCCACCCCCACCTCATTAGACATCTTCCTTCCCACCATGCACTGGCAGTCATCGTTATTTATGGACCTCACATTCCTCACATGCACTCCCAGCGCAAACTCCACAGCCCTTGCCCCACCACTGGGCTTAGTCCACTTCCCCCCTGGTCCTGCTCTAGGTGTTTCTGCCATAGGGACATCCCTTCCACCACCTCTCCTCCACTCCTGTCACTCCTGGCCCTCCCTGAACCCCACTGCAGCCACTCCTGATTCTCTCTTATCCATCACTGCTGGAACTCCTCCTCATCTCCCCTCTCCCTCAATCTCCTCCTGTCACTGCTCCTTTCCCTCTCACCTCACTGCTCGCACTCTACCCTCCTCTCCCACATTCCCCTCCTTTCCCTCTCTACACACCTCTCCCTCTCTACACACCTCTACCTCGCACCACATCTCTCCCTCTCTCCCCCAATCTCTGCACACCCCTTCCTCAACTCCTAGACCTGAGTGTTCACTTGTAATAGCTACACAGTCAGTGTTTGGGTAGGAAACATGCTCTTTTCACCTGATCCTGTCAAATAATGTGATGGTCGCACGTTCTGTTGGTTCCTAGGGCTATTGCGTAAGTCAGAATTCAGCAACAGCAAAGATTGGATAATTTGCAGATATGTCACGCAGCACATCCCATAAGCATGGTACGCAAGGCCCTATTTCTAATGGACAGTACATGGGTTTACATATAGGATGAACACACCACAAAACATGGCTAGTTGAGGTTGTGATGGGTATGTATCTTGCACAAAAAAAGCTCCCACGGTTACAAGAGAGCTTTTTGACGCAGATACTTTAGAGATTGGAATCGGGCCATTATTAGCAGGTTCTATAACTATATTAGAAGGCAATTCATAATAGGCCACTTGGTGGCAGTATTGATGAGTTTTGATGAGTGAATTCCAGTTTTCTTTATAATTTCAACTGTGTGGTTTTACGTTATATTAACTCTATGGTGTTTTCTAAACAATTCAGTAAAAAGAATGTGTTTCTGATTTCATGAGTGTTGTATGCAATGAATCGGCGTCTCATAACTGTGGCCTGTTTTCAGAAGAGTGTGATGTTTCATCCTGTAGGATGCTTTGGGTAAAAGCACTATATATTAAAGGAACGCTGTACAATGAAAATATATATATATATATATATATGTTTGAAAACTTTGATTCTGACTAAGAGCATAATTCTCTTAAATTCCAGGATTTATTTTACCCTGTACATAACTGGAAAGGTGGAAATTATTATTATTCTTTATTTGTAACGTGCCAACATATTCCACAGTGCTATACAGGGGTAAGTACCAAGCAAAAAATGTATAATAACACATTGAAAAATAACGGAAAGCTCTATCTTTGAGCTTAAAATCAAATTTACATAATGCTTGTTTCCAAAGCAAATTACAAGATTGAAAACTTGTAAACCTACAATCTAAAGGACATTTACCACTTTACTCTCACCTCTATATTACACCTCATCACCCAACATTGCCTCTCAATGACTTTTCCCTACAATTGGTTCCTTAGAAGAAATAATTATATTTAGATAAGACTTTGTCAGGTATGAGGCAGTTTTATTGAAATGAGTACACAGGGTGTTTTTTTTTAATATCAAGGGAATGCAAAATTAGGACACCTCAGCCGCGCCATCTAATGGCCGATGGCTGCCACTGCACACAGTCAGCCAACAGAAAAGGTTCCAAAATTAAACTACAATCCAGAGCTGTGCTTAATAATAAGAAAAGTTTTCTGAACAGTATTTTTAAGGAACCCATAAATATAATTATAAATATAATTTGCGGTTACAAAGTATCACTGTGATTACATTTTAAATTGAATTTGTGTTATGTATATTCATACAGGAAATGTATTTAATATATATGGAAACAAGTTTGATCCTTTGTGTAAATTGCTACAGAATACCACTTGCAGTTAAATCATGTGTAAGGTCAATTTAAGTAAAATTGTTGCATAGGTTTTTTCTGAATCACATATATAGTTGTCGTACTGCGAGATGTCGTCACACTTTGCGATCCTGGCGAAGCGAGCCGACTGGGGCACGCGGGACATAGGCTGCAATGAGCGCCGAATGCGCTTACTGCACTGCAAGCCTCGCAAAGCGAGGCGAGCAGTTGAGGCACGCGGGATTTGGATGCAAAGTGGCGGCCCGTATGACTTAGGACAGGAAGCATGTAGATGGACTGCAGGGCTCGCAAAAATATGACTTTAACAGCTGAACCACCGAACTGGAAAAGCCTGGAAAAATACACAAATATGCCCCAAATTAACTTACACACACACACAGCACAGGAGGAAAGCCAGGGAGCCTGTGAGTGAGTTTGCAAGTTAATTTGAGGCTTATTTTGTCTTTTTTAATAATCGAAAATTATATAACTGATTGCCAGTATCTGGAGTCAGGAAGAAATTTTATTTTTTCTCTCCTTTTGAGACAATTGGCAAAGTTTTACTGTTTTTTTTCTGTTTACCTTCCTCTGGATCAATTAACAATCTGCATATTGCAGATCAGAGATCTAAAAAGGTTGAACTTGATGGGCTAAAATACTTTTTTAACCTCAATTGCTATGTAACTGTGTAACTATGATAATGTGTGACATTAACTATCTTTTTGCAACACAGACAACCAATATATATATATAATGCATTTCTATACATCAACTTGGACTACATTGTAAGTATGATAATTATTATCTATCACATATATAGTTGTGAGCATACGAGTTGTTGCAAAGCGAGGGACGCAGTAGCAAATGCGGAGCATCCCAACGTCTCCGCAAATGCGGCTCCTCGCGAATTGAGGGGCCGCATTTGCGGTGGTGGAGCATCCCACGTCGGCTGTGTTTGTCCGCAAATGCGGACCCTCGCGAAGCGAGGGGGCTGCATTTACGGTGGTAAACGATCCAACGTCGGCTGTGTTGTTTGTTGGCAAATGCGGACCCTCGCAAAACGAGGGGGCCGCATTTACGGTGGTAAACGATCCAACGTCGGCTGTGTTGTTTGTTGGCAAATGCGGACCCTCGCAAAGCGAGGGGCCGCATTTGCGGTGGTGGAAGGTCCAAACGTCGGCTGTGTTACGCACGACTGAAAGGCGCCTCACACGCGGTTAACACACATACGCACGACTTAGAAAAAAATACACTGCGTCGTACACGTAAACACCAACTGCGTCCCTAGCAATAAAATTACGGCCGCATCGCAAAAAAATACGGCCGCGAAACGACCCATTCCCAACACGCAAAACGACGCGCATGAAATCATCAGAAACACAAGAAATAAACACAACGAACACATAAAAAGCTTACTTACAGCAAGGGGGGGCATCCAGCACCTCGAAAATTCGTTGTATAGTGAAATAATTTCATGTATAGTGAAATGTGACACGCACATTTATGTGTATAGCCCCTGCAACAAACTAATCTTAATCCAAACTAATTAAACAAGTATATTTAAATGACATTACAAAAAAAAAAAATTAACTATTAAAATATGATTCATGTATAGTGATATGTGACACACACATATATGTGTATCATGTATAGTGACATGTCACACGGACATTTATGTGTGTAGGCACAAAAACAAACTAATGTTAATTGAAAGTAATTAAAGAAGTATATTTAAATGACATTAATTTATTGTAATTCAATATATAACTTAAAGCTCAATCTTTCTCCTTTTTTTTACTATTCAAACAGACTCTGCATCAACAGCGTCACTCAAGAATTTGCAACGTGTATTGTCAACCACAATCACTTTTAAAGAACACCAAGAAAAAAGAGGTAAGATAGAAAAATACATTACATGCTGAAAAAGACCATGCTTTGCTAAATCAAAAAGAAGAAATATACAATTAACCATTTCACTTTCTTTTTCAAACAGACACTACAAGAAGACCGGCGGATTAAGATTGCCAGGAGGGGACCCTCTGTCATTCGACACTTCAATCAAGGTAAAGTATAACAAGTACAAAAAAGAAATGAACTATATATGTTTAATGGCCGCCAATATAACAAATGCAGCAACCAACAACTGGTGAATACAAAATAGGATAATGCTAAAAATATAGCCAGAATATCAAAAATAGAAAAACATTAATTTGAACTGTATAAAAACATTAAAGCTTCATAAAAAAATACTACTTAATCAAATCAAGTATTCAACATATGGTAGACACAAAATAGGATTGTATCAAAAATCACACAAACAAATAGCAAACTAATTTAATATTCTTCTTTAATGTTTAACAACCTATAAGCCTTACAAAGAAGCCTAAATAAGCATACCAAAAGAGGTAGACACAAAACAGGATAGTACCAAAAATCACACACACATAGCAAACTAAATTAATATTCTTCTTTAATGTTTAAGAACCAAAAAGCCTTACAAATAAGCCTAAATAAGCATACCAAAAGTGGTAGACACAAAACAGGATTGTAACAAAAACCACACAAACACATAGCAAACTAAATTAATATTCTTCTTTAATGTTTAAGAACCGATAAGCCTTACAAAGAAGCCTAAATAAGCATACCAAAAGTGGTAGACACAAAAGAGGATTATACCAAAAATCACACACACACATAGCAAACTAAATTAATATTCTTCTTTAATGTTTAAGAAACTATAAGCCTTACACATAAGCCTAAATAAGCATACCAAAAGTGGTAGACACAAAACAGGATTGTACCAAAAATCACACAAACGCATAGCAAAGTTAATTAATATTCTTCTTTAATGTTTAAGAACCGATAAGCCTTACAAAGAAGCCTAAATAAGCATACCAAAAGTGGTAGACACAAAACAGGATTGTACCAAAAATCACACAAACACATAGCAAACTAAACTAATATTTTTCCTTAATGTTTAAGAACCTATAAGCCTTACAAAGAAGCCTAAATAAGCATACCAAAAGTGGTAGACACAAAACAGGATTGTACCAAAAATCACACACACACATAGCAAACTAAATTCTTCTTCTCCTTTAATGTTTAAGAACCGATAAGCCTTACAAAGAAGCCTAAATAAGCATACCAAAAGTGGTAGACACAAAACAGGATTGTACCAAAAATCACACAAACACATAGCAAACTAAATTAATATTTTTCCTTAATGTTTAAGAACCTATAAGCCTTATAAAGAAGCCTAAATAAGCATACCAAAAGTGGTAGACACAAAACAGGATTGTACCAAAAATCAAACAAACACATAGCAAACTAAATTCTTCTTCTTCTTTAATGTTTAAGAACCGATAAGCCTTACAAAGAAGCCTAAATAAGCATACCAAAAGTGGTCGACACAAAACAGGATTGTACCAAAAATCACACAAACACATAGCAAACTAAATTAATATTTTTCCTTAATGTTTAAGAACCTATAAGCCTTATAAAGAAGCCTAAATAAGCATACCAAAAGTGGACGACACAAAACAGGATTGTACAAAAAAGCACACAAACACATAGCAAACTAAATTCTTCTTCTTCTTTAATGTTTAAGAACCGATAAGCCTTACAAAGAAGCCTAAATAAGCATACCAAAAGTGGTAGACACAAAACCGGATTGTACCAAAAATCACACAAACACATAGCAAACTAAATTAATATTCTTCTTTAATGTTTAAGAACCTATAAGCCTTACAAACAAGCCTAAATAAGCATAACAAAAGTGGTAGACACAAAACAGGATTGTACCAAAAATCACACAAACACATAGCAAACTAAATTAATATTATTCTTTAATGTTTAAGAACCTATAAGCCTTACAAAGAAGCCTAAATAAGCATACCAACAGTGGTAGACACAAACGAGGATTGTACTAAAAATCATACAAACATATACCAAAGTTAATTAATATTCTTCTTTAATGTTTAAGAACCTATAAGCCTTATAAAGAAGCCTAAATAAGCATACCAAAAGTGGTAGACACAAAACAGGATTGTACCAAAAATCACACACACACATAGCAAACTAAATTAATATTCTTCTTTAATTTTTAACAACCGATAAGCCTTACAAAGAAGCCTAAATAAGCATACCAAAAGTGGTAGACACAAAACAGGATTGTACCAAAAATCACACAAACACATAGCAAACTAAATTAATATTTTTCCTTAATGTTTAAGAACCTATAAGCCTTATAAATAAGCCTAAATAGGCATACCAAAAGTGGTAGACACAAAAGAGGATTGTACCAAAAATCACACAAACACATAGCAAACTAAATTCTTCTTTAATGTTTAAGAACCGATAAGCCTTACAAAGAAGCCTAAATAAGCATACCAAAAGTGGTAGACACAAAACAGGATTGTACCAAAAATCACACAAACACATAGCAAACTAAATTAATATTTTTCCTTAATGTTTAAGAACCTATAAGCCTTATAAAGAAGCCTAAATAAGCATACCAAAAGTGGTAGACACAAAACAGGATTGTACCAAAAATCACACAAACACATAGCAAACTAAATTCTTCTTCTACTTTAATGTTTAAGAACCGATAAGCCTTACAAAGAAGCCTAAATAAGCATACCAAAAGTGGTAGACACAAAACCGGATTGTACCAAATATCACACAAACACATAGCAAACTAAATTAATATTCTTCTTTAATGTTTAAGAACCTATCAGCCTTACAAAGAAGCCTAAATAAGCATAACAAAAGTGGTAGACACAAAACAGGATTGTACCAAAAATCACACAAACACATAGCAAACTAAATTAATATTATTCTCTAATGTTTAAGAACCTATAAGCCTTATAAAGAAGCCTAAATAAGCATACCAAAAGTGGTAGACACAAAACAGGATTGTACCAAAAATCACCCACACACATAGCAAACTAAATTAATAGTCTTCTTTAATGTTTAAGAACCGATAAGCCTTACAAAGAAGCCTAAATAAGCCTACCAAAAGTGGTAGACACAAAACAGGATTGTACCAAAAATCACACACACACATAGCAAACTAAATTAATATTCTTCTTTAATGTTTAACAACCGATAAGCCTTACAACGAAGCCTAAATAAGCATACCAAAAGTGGTAGACACAAAACAGGATTGTACCAAAAATCACACAAACACATAGCAAACTAAATTAATATTATTCTTTAATGTTTGAGAACCGATAAGCCTTACAAAGAAGCCTAAATAAGCATACCAAAAGTGGTAGACACAAAAGAGGATTGTACCAAAAATCACACACACACATAGCAAACTAAATTAATATTATTCTTTAATGTTTAAGAACTGATAAGCCTTACAAAGAAGCCTAAATAAGCATACCAAAAGTGGTAGACACAAAACAGGATTGTACCAAAAATCAGAGAAACACATAGCGAACTAAATTAATATTCTTCTTTAATGTTTAAGAACTTATAAGCCTTACAAACAAGCCTAAATAAGCATACCAAAAGTGGTAGACACAAAACAGGATTGTACCAAAAATCACACAAACACATAGCAAACTAAATTAATATTCTTCTTTAATGTTTAAGAAACAAAAAGCCTTACAAAGAAGCCTAAATAAGCATACCAAAAGTGGTAGACACAAAACAGGATTGTACCAAAAATCAGAGAAACACATAGCGAACTAAATTAATATTCTTCTTTAATGTTTAAGAACCTATAAGCCTTACAAAGAAGCCTAAATAAGCATACCAAAAGTGGTAGACACAAAACAGGATTGTACCAAAACTCACACAAACACATAGCAAACTAAATTAATATTCTTCTTTAATGTTTAAGAACCTATAAGCCTTACAAAGAAGCCTAAATAAGAATACCAAAAGTGGTAGACACAAAACAGGATTGTACCAAAAATCACATAATCAAATAGCAAAGTAAATTAATATTATTATTTACTGTTTACCAAGCTATAACACTTACAAACAAGTCTACATTTGTATACCAAAAGTGGTGGACACAAAACAGGATGATGCTAAAAACATTGCAATCATATCCAAAATAAGAACAACATTAATAATTACAGTATAAAAAAAATAACTGGAATATACAAATATATTTAAATTATTTTTAAAAGGTTGCACAAAAAACAGCATAGCAGAAAAATTCACCATAACAGATACAATACACCAAAATAATGAAATTTTTGCTTTATTACAAATATATTCAAATCAAATAACATTTTCATTTTTCTTTTACAACAGATACTGCTTGAAGACAATCGGACGAGAACTTTCAACAGAGGACCAGACCATCGGACGAGGACTTTCACCAGAAGACCAGACCATTGGACGAGGACTTTCAACAGAGGACCAGACCATCGGACCAGGACTTTCAACAGAGGACCACACCATCGGACGGGGACTTTCAACAGAGGACCAGACCATCGGACGAGGACTTTCAACAGAGGACCAGACCATCGGAAAAAGACTTTCAACAGAGGACCAACAAACATTCTGATTGAAATCACACTTCAACCAAGGTACAGTATAATAAGTAAAAAATTTGAAAACTAAATAAACATGTTTGCTCTGCATCCATGTCAACAGAAAAAAAAAGAACAAGCACTACCTATGGCCCTTATTCAATTGCAATTTGGCCAATTCAATACATGTCTAAATAACCACATCACATTTTTTTTTCAATAAGTTTTTAGTTGGTAAACATCTATCCACAAACAAGGTTTTCACTAACTAAAAACTTCTTTAAAAAAAAATGTTAAATGCTTATTTACAGCAGTATTGAATTGGCCAAATCGCAGTTCAATGAGGGCCTAAAACTATTAACAAAATATAACTGACACATTTCTGATTTACCTCTTATTTGTCTGTTATGGACAATAATGTTTAACAGTATTCCAAATTTCAATATACCCAATTATATTTAATTATTTTCTTTTACAGATTAACATGGCTACTAACGAGAGCAAACAAGAGAAGAAAAGACGTCAAACTAGAGAAAGACAAGAGAGATAGGCCGACCAGCAGACACCAGAGGAGAAAGAAATTTGACGAGAAAAAGAACGCAAAAGACTTGCAAGCAAAAGACTATCAGCTGCAAAAATTAGAGATACGCCAAAAAAAACTACAAAGCAAATAAAGCATTTACAACCTGTTCCTCAAACATCAGATGACATTTTCCCAGAAAAAATAAGAGATACCAAAAAAAGTCACGAAAAAAACAAAGCATTTAGAACCTGTTCCTGAAACATTACATGACATTTCACCTGATGAATATGAAAGTCAAACTGCTATATGCTTTGCAAATTGTCCTTTACTCAAGTCTTTAGCAGTAGAGGTTCATAGTTGTGGGGACATGACTACTCAATGTCAGTTTTGTGAGGCTTATTATTTTAAACAGGAGAGACCCAGAGATGGCCAATTTATTAGTTGCTGTCAAAAAGGCAAGTTCAAACTTCCACAAAGAAAAGAATTTCCAATCTATTTACAAAACATTATGACTGAACCTACTTTTCCAAACTACAACATTTTTAAGACAAACATAAGATCCTACAATAGTGCCATATCCTTTGCATCTATGGGGCAACATTAGCTGCTAATGTACCAGTATATGGTCCTTACTGTTTTAAAGTCCAAGGAGAAATTTATCATCGGACTTCCCATTTATATCCAGAGGAAGGAGAGCAAAGAAAATTTGCTCAACTATATGTCCTAGATACAATGGAAGCTGTTGACCAACGTATGCAGATGGAAGAAAATAAAAAATGCTTATCCAGTGTTTTTATAGAGCTAAATGACATTATGGACAATAATCCCTACAGTAAAGCTTATAAAAAATTGGCAGAAGTAGAAAATTAACAACTACTTAATGCACAAAGACATCAATTACAAATGCTAAAGGTTAATATGGTGCTTAAAATAGATAGACATACTGATAAACATTGTTATAACTTGCCAACATCAAATCAGGTTGCAATGGTGTTTCAAAATGATGAAGGAGAACCACCATTTCAAAGAGACATTAGAATATATCCCAGAAATTAGGAGCAACCATTCATTAATATGAGTATCTTAAGTCCAAATTTAGATCCAATGACATATCCCATTTTTTTCCCACACGGAGAGGCAGGTTGGCAACCAAAATTAACACTTCCAAGTTACCCAAATGCTAAAGCCAGAATCCGAAACAATGTTTCTATGCTTGAATTTAAAGTAGCTCAAATTGCCATTCGAAATGCATTTAATCCAATTTTATGTGGTGGAAAACTAACACAACAATGGATTATTGATTCCTATTTGCAAGTTGAGGCCAATAATTTAAACTTTATAAAATATCAACAAGATAAACTACATGTAGAACAATATTCGGGACTAATGGACTTTGATGCTAACGTGGCTACAAGCCGAGACATGACAGCTGGCTAAGCCATCATTTTACCATCTTCCTTTCAAGGATCTCCTCGAAATATGAGAGAAAGATACAATGATGCTATGGCTATTGTCACCAAATTTGACAAACCCGATTTATTTCTTACATTTACATGTAATCCACAATGGCCAGAAATTACACAAAATTTACTTAGTGGACAAAGTGCTTCTGATAGACCAGATTTAGTAGCCAGAGTTTTTAAGATTAAATTAAATGAATTAATACGTGACATCACTATAAGTCAGTTATTTGGCAAATGTCTTGCTTATGTATATACCATTGAATTTCAAAAAAGAGGCCTTTCACATGCACATCTTCTGATAATACTTCAAGAAAAAGATAAATTAGATACTGCTGACAAAGTCGATGCAGTCATTGTTGCAAAACTACCAGATCCAGAACTATATGGTAGACTATATGAGATTGTTACTCATTGCATGATTCATGGACCCTGTGGTGAGCTTAATCCACAATCACCATGTATGGAAAATAATAAATGTTCCATAGATTTTCCAAAAGATTATAGGGACAAAACCTATGCCAATTGTGATGGCTATCCACTTTATAAAAGAAGAGAAGGAGATAGTGCCATTATTCGTGGAAAAAAAGTTGACAATAGATATGTAGTACCCTACAATCCACATTTACACATGAAGTACAACGCCCACATCAACGTAGAAGCCTGCACTTCTATCAAATCCATTAAATATGTCTACAAATATATTTACAAAGGCTATGATGCAGCTACTGTAGTCGTCAAAAGTGCAGACAACCCTGAAAGTAGTGAGTTAGTACATGATGAACTTGCATCTCATGTAGATGCTCGCTATGTCAGTGCGCCAGAAGCTATGTGGCAGCTTTTAAAACTTGAAATTCATGATAGATCACATGCAGTATATAGATTAGCAGTACATTTGCCACAAAGACATTTAGTGTATTTCCATGCTGGAAATGAAATGAATGCATTGGCCCAAAGTGAAGATCGTCACACTACACTAACTGCATGGTTTGAATTAAATTCCACAGATTCACAAGCAACACAATTCTTATATATTGAAATTCCATATCACTATGTTTTTGTGAATGGATTATGGAGACCGAGAAAAAGTAGAGGCAATAAAATAATCCCAAGAATTTACACAGTCAGTCCAAGAGATGTTGAACGTTTTTGCTTACGGATATTACTTTTAAATGTTCCTGGAGCACAAAGTTTTGAACACTTAAGAATTGTTAATGACATAGTATATGAATTCTTCCATTTAGCTGCAAGACATAGAAACTTACTAGCTGATGATACAGAATGGGAAAGATGTTTAGAAGAAGCAGCACAATGTCAAATGCCACGGCAGATGAGAGAACAATTTGCATTTATTTGTATCTTCTCAAATGCTCCAAATGTATTAGCTTTGTAGTAGACATTTAAAAGTAATATGGCTGAAGACTTTATGCGACGATACAATGAACCCATTGCACACTTAAAAGCGTTAATGGAAATCCAAGAAGTATTTTTAACTCATGGATTAAGTTGTGCAAGTTTTAATTTGCCTGATCCAGGTCTTATAGATGACATAAACTTTGAAGACTATGACATTCAACTACAAGCAGAAAGAACAGAAGAAAGACTTGCAACTTTAAATACGTTACAATTGCAAGCATTTAATGCCATTAAAAATGCAATAGATGATGACATGGTGACAGAGCATTATTTCTATCTTGATGGACCTGGCGGATCAGGAAAAACCTATCTATATAATTTATTAATGAGTTCGGTACGAGCACAAGGTCAAATAGCAATGGTGTTTGCCACTACTGGAATTGCTGCACTTTTGTTAGAAGGTGGAAGAACTGTACATAGTGGATTTAAACTGCCAGTGCCTATTTTAGAAACTTCTGTGTCAGATATTCGCATGACATCATTACAAGCAAAGAAATTGAACAAATGTAAATTAATTATAATAGATGAGGCCACAATGATGTCATGCTATGCCCTCCAATGTATTGACTGTTTGCTTCGTGAAGTCATGGATAATACTTTTCCATTTGGTGGAAAGGTAATGTTGTTAGGTGGCGATTTTAGACAAACATTACCTGTCGTTGTACATGGAAATCGAACTGACATTATCGAAACCTGTATAAAGTCAAGCACACTATGGAAACATTTTACCCATCTTCAACTGCAACAAAATATGATATCAGAAGGCCAAACTGATTTCAATGATTGGCTTATTAAAATTGGAGAAGGCAGAACAGAAAAAATACCACATTTACCTGACGACACTGTAGAGATCCCACCTCATATGATTTGTCACCAAGATATTATATCAGCTATATTTGAAGGTAGCATAAATAACCAGGAATATTCGGAGCTTGCCAACCAAGTCATACTAACGTGTTAAAATAAGGATGCATTAATCCTCAATAATGAAATCTTAAAAAAATTAATGCACCACAAATAAATTATCACAGTGCTGATTCTGTACTTGCTGATGACAATGAAAGTCAGGCTAACTTTTCTACTGAATTCATAAACTTACTAACTCCTTCTGGAATGCCACCACATATTTTGCAGCTAAAGAAAGGTGCAATTATCATGTTACTGCAAAATATGAACCCAAAAAAAGGCCTATGCAATGGGACAAGATTATTTGTTCGACAATTAAAGGACCATTTTATAGATGCTGAAATTTTAACTGGTACCCATAACGGAGAGAGAGTTTTCATACCAAGAATAGATTTAGCACCAAGTGAAAGTAGTCTCCCTTTTATACTTCAAAGAAGACAATTTCCCATTATTATGGCATTTGCCATGACCATTAAAAAATCACAAGGTCAAACATTCAAATCTGTGGGTATTTTCTTGGAAGAACCAGTATTTGCACATAGTCAATTGTACGTTACGTTGTCATGGTGCAAAAATCCACATAGAAAAGAATGAAAGTCAAGGTGATTTATTAGAAGATGGACGTATTTTTACTAAAAACATTGTCTACTATGAAGTACTATAACTTTTCATTAAAGAAATAAAACCCATGCAAAACAAATTTAAAAGCATTCAAACATACAAAACAATAAACAATTCAGTCATAATTAATGGAAGTACTCTTTATGGATGATTCGCCTCACAAAACACTTGTCTTGCATTTTTTTTACAAATTATGTTAAAATGTTAATTAACTATGTTACTTGTTTCTAATGTTACAAGTTTGAAAACAATATTTTTAAGTTCTTTACATCAACATATTACAAAGTTCATGTTAAGAGCTCAACCATGTTTTAGGTCACAATGTAAATATTGTCTGTTATGTTAAGATTACACCTTGGATTAATGTTTATCACCAGTTCATGGGGTCAGGAAGGAATTAATTTAATTGGGTACGTTTTAAGGAGAGTTTTTACTGTTTGCCTTCCTCTGCATTCAATGTATATTGAAGTTAACAATTATTCAGATAGAAATTGCATGTTAAAAAACCATTGCCTCAAGTTTACAATACTGATTAGTTTAAAGTTCAACTGTTTTTACATTCAAATGTTAATACTTTTAATACAAAATTATGTTAAAATATTAATTTACTATGTTACTGTTTATAATGTTTCAAGTTGTAAAAATGTATTTTCAAGTTCCTCAGTTACAAGGGCAACATAGGGTTAATCATATTCCCATAATATTGGAAATGTATTAATGAAAAAACAACGTCGATTTTTTTCATTAATAAATTTCCAATATTATGTGAATATGATTAACCCTATGTTGCCTTGTATTCGAATTTGTAGTGTTAAGCACTAATGGGTTTATTTCCCTAAGATATTACTTTTCCCAAGTTCCTTAGTTACACAGATAAGAAACTTCAAGTTTCAAAAAATATTATGTCAAGTTTATTACTTAAATATATTACAAAGTTCATGTTAAAATTGGGTACGTTTCAAGGAGGGTTTTTACTGTTTGTCTTCCTCTGGATTAAATGTATATTAAAGTTAATAATTCTTCAGATAGAAATTGCATGTTAAAAAAACATTACCTCAAGTTTACAATAATGATTAATTTAAAGTTCAACTGTTCTTACATTCAAATGTTAATACTTTAAATACAAAATGCTTTAAGACGTATTGTTCACCAAGAGAACATTTTACAAAACTAAACATGTTTAATATCACAATACTTACAAGTGTCAAATATGTATATTAATAACTAAAGAACTTTCCAAACATACACATCTCATTGCCGTCATTTTTTGACGGGCAAGTCGCTAGTTCATATATAAAGATTAACAGCACAATTAATGGAGGCCTTCCTTTCATGTTACATAGACGTGCCATATTAATGAAGAGGTCCATTGCCAGAAGCAGCAACTTCAGCTGTGTCATGTGTGAGTAGTCTTGCTGACTGATATCATCATGATAACGTCAAAGGTAAAGCAGCACATGTTAATACTCAAATGTAGATAAATGAGTTAAACTGTTAATGTTGTGAACTCTACAGTATGTGACATTTTCTCTCACAATCAGCTGCTATCTCAATAATGTTTTGGCATAAAAATTCTTGGTAAGGAGAAGGCAGGGAGATATTTAATGCTCCTGTTTTCAATAAGTTTATTTTTAAGTCAGAAAACCCTCCAAAGTTTTCCAGAGTTTGTAGTAAGGCCAGAACCGAGACAACAGGACCTGATAAGGTACAGAGGAGGTCATCAGCGAAGTGGTAACATTTAAAATGATGGTGGCCAATTTTAACTCCTTGCATGAAGGAGCTGGACCATATACATTGAGCCAGAGGTTCTATTGCAAGGGCAAATAGTAATGGTGAGAGGGGGCAGCCCTGTCTGGTACCTCGTTGAATAGTGATGTAAGTTTTTGAGTCCCCCGGCATTTTTAAGGAGCTTTAAGAGATCTATAATAAGTTTCAATCAGCTTTATGAAAAGGCCTGAAAAGCCAAATTTGGTTAGGGCAGCCTTTAGGTATGGCCATTCAAGAGAGTCTAAGGCCTCAATTCCATTGAGCTATTGTTGTTTACAGGAGCCCTTGATGTAGCCCGTAAACTAATTTGCTATTTAATTGGTGTCATTTTGCGATCAAATGATCTGAGGGTAACAGGCTGAAAATCCCTGAGGTTGTCAAAATCATAACTTACAACCCATCTACGCCTTTGATCTGTCAAACTAAAATCATATTGCTACAATTCCTCAAGCCTGCAAATATTTTCATACCCGTAAATGTAAATGTAGAAGAAAATTCTACAGGTACCAGATAGGAATCGCAAAGAGGTTAAACACCTGTACATAGCGCTGTAAATGCCAATAAAAAATCAATACTGCACTTTAAAAGACGGGGAAGGTACAATGTATACAACATAAAAACTGGTATCTATACTCAATAAAATTGATTGTTAAAAAAAAAAAAAGATGGGGAAGGCGATGAAAGACAATAGAATTATTTGCACAACAGTCTCAAGCTCATTTCAATGTTATAGCAATCTCGAGAATTATTGTTATTATAATGAGTTAATACATATATCAGTCCCACATGGACTAGAACATTTCCTTTATTCATTTTTATTATTTTGTACATTGCCGGATGGCGAGTTGGATCGTATATCAGTAACTCTAAACGCTAATTGATTGACATGTAACTTCTATGTTTTACTGTGGTAATGATGACAATCTAATTTTCTATTGGCTGTTTCTAAATCGGTAGTTACAGCCTTGCTTAATTGGTCATGATCACGCTCTGAAATCTTATGATTGCATGGTTTACGGTTAGGCTTTTGGCCCATAAGTTGCTGGCTTGTTCAATTGAATCGCTCTGTAATTGTAGCAAATCTCAAGCCCGCAGACATACAGCCTGTACAATGCAATCTGCGGGCTTGCAATTGAATAAGGACCTAAGCCTGTGTCTAAGGCCAACAAGCATGTTGGGATATGATTTTGAAGTGCCCAGTAAATGGTGTTTAGAACTCGCCTGATATTTTCCCCTGCTGGTCTTTGTGAATGTGTCTAGGGAGGAAAGTAGCAACTCTGTCGGCCATGAGTTTTGCTAGGATCTTAATCAAATATACAGTTGTCAGCAAGCGGGTTGTTGCTAATGCTTGCGGGCTCACAAAGCAAGCGAGGGCTGCAGTTGCTGGCAAGGAGCGCCAAAGGCGCTCCTTGCGCTGGTGAAGATGAGCGCCATAGGCGCTCATCCCTACGACCCCCTACGACTTTGCGAGGGGCCGCATTTGCGGAGGTGGTGGCTCCCAGGTCGGCTTATTACAGGCCGCAAATGCGGACCCTCCGCATTTGCGGAGGTGGAGGCACTACGGCGCCTCACAATTGGTTAAAAACGACCACACAATCAGGACTTGGAAAAAAAAACATAAACACGCAATGACTAACCATAACGGACTCGCAAAAATACAACCTTAACGGACAACCATTACACACAAGAATAAAAAAAAAAAAAAACATTACCCACACCAAGGGGGAACACCCAGGACCTTTGCAACATTGCTTAAACCTCGAATTCTGGCAAATTAACAATGTGTACACACGCGAAAATCCCCTAACTGAGAGAAAATATGGCCGCCGAAAAAAAACGAAAACGAGGCTGCACATCCCCCAAAGGGGATACATTTAACAAAGCCAATACGGCTTTTATAAAAACCTGTACGACCTACAACATACACCTACCACATACCACATACACATTCGCCGCCATTTTACAACACTACCTTACACAATGCGGAAGTAAACCGCTACACTAACTGCTTCCCCTTGCGCACGCAGCCTATTTACACTACACACTTCACACATTGCTGACACTTACACCTCACCTCCACAACAGTGCAAACCTACATTGTATGCTGCAGGAACATCAAAACAGATTGTCAGCTCTTCAGCACATTGCTTCCTACATGTATTACTTACAAATAGCTAAAGTATATTAATTTAATAATTTATTACTTATTTAATTAGCATCACAAAATACATATACACAAAAAATAAAAACACTATCGCAATAAACGCAAAAGCCATTCACTGCGTGTCTCACAACGAGCGCCAACGCTGCTCAAAGCACACAAACTACACCAGGGGACAGCCTTTCAATAAGAGCAAAAAGCAGATCAGCGCCGACCTTACAATAACAGCAAAAGCGCCTCTGATAACAAAAAAATACAACAATCAAGAGGTTCGCAATCATCGACGAGATTTCACACCACCATAAAAAATAATGTCTGGCACAAAGAAATTCCTTGACTTACAATTCTATTGCCGTCATTTTTTGACGAGCAATTCGCTAGTATCTAATAAACATTAGTACAACACAGTTTCTTTTTTAATTAGGAGCACTCTAACCCAGGGAAATATCTTAAAATATAACTTTTATTAATTCAAATAAAATACTGAAAATGTATATGAATCAAAAATGTTTTACATTATATGGAAAACATATGAAACTAGCGACTTGCCTGTCAAAAATGACGGCAATAAAAAGTGAAACCTGGCAATGCTGTTTGCCACACAAAGGGAGCCTCCCCCAATACTTTACTGGCCTCGCGATGAGTGCCTTTGGCGCTCATCACGGGCATTGCAATGAGCGCCTTTGGCGCTCATTGTGAGCCTCTCCCCCTCTACCTCTCACACCCTCTACTTTATTGGCTTTGCGATAAGCGCCTTTGGCGCTTATTGTGAGTCTCTCCCCCTGTCTACTTCCTCCCTTGTGTCTCATTTCCACCCTCCTCTCCCTCCCTTGTGTCTCCTTCCCCCCCTGTGTTTTTAACCCCCCTCCCTCCTATGTGTCCCTTCCCCCTCCCCTGTGCTTTATCCCCCCCGTATCTCTTTCCCCCTGTCCCTCCTCTGTCTCTTCCTCCCTCCCTAGTGTCTCCCTTGTTTCCGCCCATTTCCCTCCCCTGTGTATCTTCCCCCCTCCTCTCACTCCCCTGTCTCTTCCCCCCCTCATCTCCCTCCCCTGTGTCTCTTTCCCTCATGTGTCTCTTCCCCACCTCTGCGTCCCCTGTGCTGCGGCCTGCAATGAGCAACAAAACCAGAGGAAAGTAAAGAACAGGGGGCAAATGCCCTACTACAAAGGCCCTACTCCCATGAAAGCGCTGCCTCGAGGCAGTGAGCACACCGGGGGAACGGGGACCATGAGGACACGGAGGTCTGAGGTGGGACATGTGTATGAGGCAGAGCGGGGGCAACAGGTGGGTCAGGGGAGGATCGGCAACAGACACAGGGGAGGGAGAAGAGACAAGGGAGGGAGGGGGGAGAGAAACACAGGGGAAGGGGGAAAGAGACACAGGGGAGGAAAAGTGGGGTAAGAGACACAGGCAAGGGAGAGGGGAAGTAAGAGACCAAGAGGCTCGCAATCATCACCAAGATCTCACACCACCATAAAAAATAATGTCTGGCACAAAGAAATTCCTTGACTTACAATTCTATTGCAGTCATTTTTTGAAGAGCAATTCGCTAGTGTCTAATAAACATTAGTACAACACAGTTTCTTTTTTAATTAGGAGCACTCTAACCCAGTGAAATATCTTAAAATATAACTTTTATTAATTCAAATAAAATACTGAAAATGTATATGAATCAAAAATGTTTTACATTATATGGAAAACATATGAAACTAGCTACTTGCCTGTCAAAAATGACGGCAATAAAAAGTGAAGCCTGGCAATGCTGTTTGCCACACAAGGAGAGCCTCCCCCAATACTTTACTGGCCTTGCGATGAGCGCCTTTGGCGCTCATCACGGGCATTGCAATGAGCGCCTTTGGCGCTCATTGTGAGCCTCTCCCCCTCTACCTCTCCCACCCTCTACTTTATTGGCTTTGCGATAAGCGCCTTTGGCACTCATCACAGGCCTAGCAATTTCTGCCTTTGGCGCTTATTGTGAGTCTCTCCCCCTGTCTACTTCCTCCCTTGTGTCTCATTTCCACCCTCCTCTCCCTCCCTTGTGTCTCCTCCCCCCCTGTGTTTTTAACCCCCCTCCCTCCTATGTGTCCCTTTCCCCCTCCCCTGTGCTTTATCCCCCCCTGTATCTCTTTCCCCCTGTCCCTCCTCTGTCTCTTCCTCCCTCCCTAGTGTTTCCCTTGTTTCCGCCCATTTCCCTCCCCTGTGTATCTTCCCCCCTCCTCTCACTCCCCTGTCTCTTCCCCCCTCATCTCCCTCCCCTGTGTCTCTTTCCCTCATGTGTCTCTTCCCCACCTCTGCCTCCCCTGTGCCGCGCCTGCAATGAGCAACAAAACCAGAGGAAGGTAAAGAACAGGGGGCAAATGCCCTACTACAAAGGCCCTACTCCCATGAAAGCGCTGCCTCGTGGCAGTGAGCACACCGGGGGAACGGGGACCATGAGGACACGTAGGTCTGAGGTGGGACATGTGTATGAGGCAGAGCGGGGGCAACAGGTGGGTCAGGGGAGGATCGGCAACAGACACAGGGGAGGGAGAAGAGACAAGGGAGGGAGGGGGAAGAGAGACACAGGGGAAGGGGGGAAAGAGACACAGGGGAGGAAAAGTGGGGTAAGAGACACAGGCAAGGGAGAGGGGAAGAAAGAGACACACGAGAAGAAGAAATGGGGGGAGAGGAGGGGGGAAGAGACACAGGGAAGGGAGAGGGGTGGAAGACACACAGGGGAGGAAGAGGGGGAGAAACGGAGTGAGATGAGGGAGGAAGAGACATAGGGGAGGGTGAGGGGGGAAGAGACACAGGGGAAGGAGAGGGGAAGAGAAATGGCGGGGAGAGTAGGGGGGAAAGAGACAAAGGGGAGGGAGAGGGGGGAAAGAGATGGGAGGAAAGAGATGGCAATGAGCGGCAAAGCCAGAGGAACATAAAGTACAGGGGGGAAAGGCCCTCCTACACAAAGGCTGCTTAAGGATCCCATGAAAGCGGAGCCCCTGGGGCAGTGGCAGCACACCGGTGGAACGGGGACCATGAGGACACGGAGGTCTGAGGTGGGACGTGTGTGTGAGGCTGAGCGGGGGCAAAAGGTGGGTCAGGGGAGGGAGAAGAGACACAGGAGGGATAGGGCGGGGGGGAGACACTCTCAGGGTAATGGAGAGTGGGGGTAGAGACATAGGCAAGGGAGAGGGGAAGAAAGAGACACACAAGAGGAAGGGGGTAATGGAGCCACCGGGGAGGGAGAGGGGGGGGGAGAGAAACAGGGGAGGGGGAAGAGAAGCAGGGGAGGGTGAGGGGGAAGAGACACAGGGAGGGAGACGGGGAAGAGACACAGGGGAGGGAGAGGGGTGGAAGAGACACAGGGGAGGAAGAGAGGGCGAAGAGAAACTGGGAGTGAGATGAGAGGGGAGGAGATACAGGGGAGGGAGAGGGGGGAAGATAAACAGGGCGGGTGAGGGGGGAAGAGACACAGGGGATGGAGAGGGGGTGGAAGAGACACAGGGAAGGAAGAGAGGGGGAAGAGAAACGGCGTGAGATGAGGGGCGAAGAGACACAGTGGATGGAGATGGGGAAAGAGAAACAAGGGGGATAAGGGGGGAAGATACACAGGGGAGGGAGAGGGGGGAAGAGATGGGAGCAGAAACAGGGGAGAGGGGGGAAGAGACACAGGGGAGGGAGAGTGGGGTGAAAGTAGATGCAGAGGGGGGAGTAACACAGCAGGGGATGAGACACAGCGGAGAGAGTGGGGAAAGGAGAAACAGGGGAGGGAGATGTGAGGAGGGAGAGGGGGAAGAGGCATGGAAGGGAGAAGAGGATGGGGGAGAGTCACGGAATGAGTGACAAAGTTACGGCCTTGCACATGCACACAGAGCATGCCGCAGCCTGCAATGAGTGACAAAGCCTCTCATTGCAGGGCCCACGATGAGCACCAAAGGCGTTCATCACGAGGACCGTAAAGTACAGGGGTGAGAGGCTTGCAATGTGTGGCAAAAAGCATTGCGAGGCTTCAAATTTTATTGCCGGCATTTATGACGGGCAAGTCGCTAGTGAGTCACATAACACACAGCCTAATGACTATCCTTCAGTCCAGGGCTGGCGTGGATCAAGACTGTGGATTGTTGTTTAATGGAATTACCGTAATTGATGTATTGTTACAGTAGAATGGATTTATTCTCTTAGACTTCCAGGCTCCTAGCCCAGGGAGGTAATTAATAGGCATGATATCATATAGTAAGAGGGTAGGAGGGAAGCCTGTCAATCAAACCTACCTGGGCATGGGTGATAACATGAGCTAGAAGGTGATTGGGGTAACCATGGATGCAAATTTGAATTTGATTGGCCTTTACTTGCTAAGAATGCGGTATAAATATGTCTGTTGTTTCAGTAATAAATGTGCTATAACTGGTTCACATAATTAATGTGTGGATTTCGTTATTGATGCTGGAATCCTGATTGCTGGAGTAAGTTCTTTTCAGACCTTAGAAAGATCTTTAGGCTATACAAGACCAACGACATCTCTCAGTATAACCTAAGGGCTGAAATTCCTTCCTGCTGTACAGAGGAAAAACAAATGGAGCAAACCTGTGTGGAGAGGTATGGGCAATATGATCTTATCATACCCCATTCAACATACAGGTTGTCACACCACCCATAGCTGCATCATGGAGCCAATTGCTGACAACTCCAAACAATTCAATTGGCTGTATCATCATCATCATCAAAAGTATACTATTTAGGGGCCAATCTCTACATATTGTGTATTAAAACTCCACCTAGTACTTAAATATTTAGCCAGAGAGCCAACATGTAAACAAACTCCCACCATTTTCTAAGTATTTTAATAATATTCCAATCTTTCAGGGTGAAATATCCAAGTAACAATATACATTCACCTTCTACTATGCCGCCACACTCTGTCTGCACATTGTTATACTTAACTGACACATCCTAAATCTCCCAAAATCATACCATCTTACCATGTGTTGTACTAATGTTTATTAGATATTAACAGCCTTATTAAATTCCAGCCTCGTAAATACGAACTTTGTACTTAAACCCTACGTGCTGCATATTTTGCAAAGTTACGATGGTATTAAATTATCCCTGCTGCAAGCAATGTGTGAGCTGCGCAGCAGGGACGTCCGTGACAACACGGAGAAAATGTACATGAGAAGTGAAAGCCTAGACAGGACCTCCGCGGCAGTCCTACATATAAGCCCTGCCATGTGGGTACTCCAACTACCCCCCCCCCCCCCCCCCCCCCGGCACCTAAAAAAAAAAAATGTTAATTAACGTCCGCAGGTCCTTAAAGGGCCCGCAGCACACTATAAATCAATCCAAATTATCTAAAATAACCCCCCTTCTATGCTGTCAGAAGGCTCAGATGCCTTCAGCCAATGACCCCGTGGGGGTGTATCCCATTGTGATTGGCTGAAAGCAATAGTGCCTTCTGATTGGTTTAAAAAAGATTGACAGTTCCTTCAGCCGATCAGAATGGGATATAGCGGTGTATCCCATCCTGTTTGGCTCACACATTGGCGCCTTCTGATTGGCTGAAAAGGCTGTCAATTACATTTCAGCCAATCGGAAGGCGCCATTGCCAATTTCATACCGGAAGAATGTGCCGAGCCGGAGAACAGAAGAAGATGGACGGGGACATGCTAGAAAGGTAAGTTTAATACAATATTTGTACTATTTATTTATTCAATGTAATGTTTATTTTTTTAATAATCTGATGTTTCTTTTTTTCCTAGGTGGTGCGATCAGAAGGGACATCTGCAAAGTGGTTTTATTTATTCTATGTTAGCTTAGATTTAGGGGTTATTGTATAGATAGGGGGTGATGTTTAGATTGGGGGTTAGGTATAGATAGGGGGTGGTGTGTAGATTGGGGATTAGGTATAGATGGGGTAATGTCTAGATAGGGGGTTAGGTATAGATAGGGGGTGATGTCTAGACAGGGGGAAATGTATTGTAGTTAGGTGTATATTAATAATGTATTTATTACTGTTATGTTATTGATATTTGTGTATGCCTTTTCCTTTGCAGGTGTGTAATTATTTTTTTTATGTACCTTAGGTTTTTTTATTTTATGTACCTTAGGTTTTGTTATTTTGTGTAATTAGTAGGGTTTAATGGGGGGTTAGGTAGGTAGTGTTAGGTAGGTAGGGGTTGATAGGTTAGGGTAGGGGGGAGTAGTTCAGATTTAGTGGTTTATTGGGGGGGAATCGTGTAGTGTAGTGTTTGTGCTTGTACTTGGTGTCATGAGGGTCCTGGAGGACCCTCATGGCACTTATGGGGTTAACAATAGGCTTCTAATTGCCCTATGAGGGTCTTCATAGACCCTTATGGGACTGATAGGGTTAACTAGAGGCACGGGGGTCTGTATAAAACCCCATAAGGTATGGGGTTAGATGGAGGCTTATGGGGGTCTGTATATACCCTCATAAGTGATGGCATTAAATATGGCTAGATGGGGTTAAATAGGCCCAGTTAGGGTTATTAGGTCCAGATAGGTTTAAATAGGCCCAATTAGGGTTAGATTGGCCCAGTTAGAGTTAGATAGGGTTTAGTATGGGTTAATGGGGTATAGTTAGGGTTAATAGTGTAGTGTAGTGCTTTGTAGACTTTGTAATGAGGGTCCTAGAGGATCCTCATGGCACTTGTATGGTTAACCTAGGGGGTAATCGTGTCCTATAGGGGTCTATACAGACCCCTTTTGGACTGAGGGGGGTAATTATAGTCGAGTTATAGGGTTAATTTAAGTGCTCATGGGGCTCTGGTTCATGAGGTTGGGTAGATCAGCACGGTAGGATGAGGATCCCGTGCTGAAATAATGGGCTTATAAAGCCTTCCTGATGTCATATCATAACATTGCGCCTCTATAGGCTTGGGGACGTTCAGAGAGAATGGTCAGAGGGGATGTTCCTAGCAACCTGACAAGCCTACAGCACTGATTGGTTGATGCTGCTGCTGACTGACAGTAAAACTGTTATAATTCCTAGCACAGTGAATGTTGACTAGAAATTGCCCGTCAAAAATGACGGGATTAATATTGTAAGGCTGGCAATGCTGTTTTCCACACAATGTGAGGCTTTTGCTCCTCTGAGCACCTCATTGCGAGCCTCTGCTCCGTGTACTTCAACTTTCCTGCTTTGCACTGATCACCTTCGGCGCTCGTCGCGAGCCCCACGTTGAGTGCCTTTGGCGCTCATCAATTGGCTCGCAATCTGCGCCTTTGGCTCAAATTCACTTGCAACCTCACTCCCAGGCTTCCTGGCTCACCCCCTGTGCTGTGTGTTATTATTTTTGTTAAAATATTTTGTTTGTTTTTCAAGTTTTTAGAGATACGCGCTTGGCTCGCAGTAGCGACCCTTGCAGTCGCGTGCCACAATTGCTTGCCTCGCTTCTCGAGGCTTGCAGTCTCGTGAAACTGCTCGCCGCCTAAGTCCTGTGTGCCTCAACTGCTCGCCTTGCAAATGCAATGAGCGCCTTTCGCGCTCATTGCAGTCTAAGTCCCACGTGCCTCAACTGCTCACCTCGCTTTGCAAGGCTTCCAGTGCAATGAGCGCCTTTGGCTCTTATTTCAGACTAAGTCCCGCATGGTTGATGGCTCGCCTCGCTTTGTGAGATTCGCAATGTGTGACCAACATCGTAAGCATTCCCAACATCGACAACTGTATATGTGATAGCAGCACTAGGGAAAAACACGAAGACACATTATGGCAAAAGTGTTTGTGCATATGGAAGGGAGAAAAAGTCCATTCACTATGGTGGCTGTTGGAAAGCATCATTAAATGTATTTATTATATTTAAACTGATCCTTTAAAGAGGTTAGATTAGGGTTTTTTCTGAGGTTGTGTAGTAGAGCACTCTACTGACAAGTTCAAAAACCGTATGCAACAGTAGAAAGGTATTCCTGATCAATGCAAAGAGTACAAGTTGGGAAGAAGAGAGATATAAGTAGGTGCTGACGAATGAATAGCCTTGAAGTAGGGAAGGATATTTTTTATAAGCTATTCTGGACTTTATCAGAAGCCAGTTGAGGGATTTTATCATGGGAGAAGAAGAAGGAAATTTATAAAAGAGGGAGACAAATTGACTAGCAATGTTAGGTATTGATGGAAAAGGGGAAAAATAAGAAGCACAAAACCAGAGAGTAAAGGTTACAGTTGTCTAGATGAGATAGAATAAGTAGCCAAGGTGTTTGTCCTGGCAGTGAGCCTAAGAAAAGGCAGTACCTTTGTTATATTCTTAAAGGCATATCTAAGTTTCCTGGATTATGAATGCATCTGATAGAGGGAAATCAGTAGTGTATGAAAAAAAAATGTTTGCATGAAAAAATACCAGAATAAACATTTAAACACTTACCTTGTGAAAATGTCTTGCAATTTCTGACATTTGAAAACTAGAGTTGACACCCCCTTAAAACCCAGGCTAACAGTCTTATTAAATTGTGAATTGGCCAATTGAATAGGGCTCTATATAAGCACATAGAATATTTTTTTACAGAAGTTTTTAGTTAGTGAACTTCTCTCCAAAAGCAAGGTCTTCACTAACTAAAATCTTCTGTAAAAAAAAATGCTATGCGCTTATATAGAGCCCTTTTTAATTGGCCAAATTGCAATTTAATAAGGCTGTAAATTAGCATAAAATTCATAATTTGTTTTGGCCAATCAGGAGGAAGCTCAGGCAACTGATATATTTTTATCAAGAACTGGGGTTCCTGTTTGTGCTGTAAAGCAGCCTGGGAAATGTAGTGTGGCATCATGTTAGAAGGTGCTATGCATTTCATATAAGAGTCTGTCTGTGCAGCACATTCACACTTGATTACCAGCACTTCAGTTTGTCAGTTCACTGCCTCAACTACTACTGCTGGTGTGTTTTATTATCTCTCTCTCTCCCCTTGTCCTCCAATTCAGCTGTGAACTCAGACTACGCCCATCCGGCAGTAGTACTTTCTTTGGTCTCTACCAGAAAGGTCAAACTATGTACAGTGGGGGGAAAAGTATTTGATCCCCTTATTATTTTGAACGTTTGTCCACTGATAAAGAAATGCTCAGTCAATAATTTTAATGGTAGGTGTATTTTAACAGTGACAGAGACAGAATAAAAATAAAAAAAAACTAAAGAAAAACACGTCAAAAAAAGTTATGAATTGATTTGCAGGTCAATGAGGGAAATAAGTATTTGACCCCATTGTCGTGGGCTTGGTGGCAAAACCCCTGTTGTCAATCACAGGGGTCAGACGTTTCTTGTAGTTGGCCACCAGATTTGCACACATCTCAGGAGGAATTTTGTCCCACTTTTCTTTGCAGATCCTTTCCAAGTCATTAAGGTTTTGAGGCTGATGTTTGGCAACGTGAACCTTCAGCTCCCTCCACAGATTTTCTATGGGGTTAAGGTCTGGAGACTGGCTAGGCCACTCCAGGACCTTAATGTGCTTCTTCTTGAGACACTCCTTTGTTGCCTTGGCCGTGTGTTTTGGGTCATTGTCATGCTGGAATACCCATCCACAATCCATTTTCAATGCCCTGGCTGAGGGAAGGAGGTTCTCACCCAAGATTTGATGGTACATGGCTCCGTCCATTGTCTCTTTGATGAGGTGCAGTTGTCCTGTCCCTTTAGCAGAAAAAAAAACCCAAAGCATAATGTTTGCACCTCTATGTTTGATGTTGGGGATGGTGTTCTTGGGGTTATAGGCACCATTCCTCCTCCTCCAAACACAGCAATTTGAGCTGATGCCAAAGAGCTCGATTTTGGTCTCATTTGACCACAACACTTTCACCCAGTTCTCCTCTGAATCATTCAGATGTTCATTGGCATACTTTAGATGGGCGGGTACATGTGCTTTTTTTAGCAAGGGGGACCTTGCAGGCGCTGCAGGATTCCAGTCCTTCACAGCATAGTGTGTTACCAATTGTTTTCTTGGTGACTATGGTCCCAGCTGCCTTGAGATCATTAACAAGATCCTAACGTGTAGTTCTGGGCTGATTTCTCGCCGTTCTCATGGTCATTGAAACTCCACGAGGTGAGATCTTGCATGGAGCATCAGACCGAGGGAGACTGGCAGTTATTTTGTGTTTCTTCTATTTGCGAATAATCGCACCAACTGGCTTGGCGATGGTCTTGTAGCCCATTCCAGCCTTGTGTAGGTCTACAATATTGTCCCTGACATCCTTGGACAGCTCTTCGGTCTTGGCCATGGTAGAGAGTTTGGAATCTGATTGATTGATTTCTTCTGTGGACAGGTGTCTTTTATACAGGTAACGAGCTGAGATTAGGAGCACTCCATTTAAAAGAGTGCTCCTAATCTCAGCTCGTTACCTGTATAAAAGACACCCAGGAGCCAGAAATCTTGCTGACTGATAGGGGATCAAATACTTATTTCCCTCACTGACCTTTAAATTAATTTATAACTGATTATAAACTGATCATTTCTTTGTCAGTGGACAAACGTTCAAAATCAGCAGGGGATCAAATACTTTTTCCCCCCACTGTACCTAGCTGCTCTCTAGCAAAATGTCTTGCAATTTCTGACAGTTAAAAAGTAGAGTTGACACACCCTTGAAACCCAGGCTAAATTAGCATAACATTGATAAGCTGTTTTACCTAACAGCCTTATTAAATTGTGATTCAGCCAATTGAATATGGCTCTGTATAAGCACATAGCAATTTTTTTTACAGACGTTTTTAGTTAGTGAACTTCTCTCCAAAAGCAAGGTCTTCACTAACTAAAAAATACTGTAAAAAATATGCTATGTGTTTATATAGAGCCCTTTTTAATTGGCCAAATCACAATTTAATAAGACTGTAAATTAGCATAAAATTCATAATTTGTTTTGGCCAATCAGGAGGAAGCTCAGGCAACTGATACATTTTTATCAAGACCTGGGGTTCCTGTTTGTGCTGTAAAGCCGCCTGGGAAATGTAGTGTGGCACCATGTTAGAAGGTGCTATGCATTTCATATAAGAGTCTGTCTGTGCAGCACATTCACACTTGATTACCAGCACTTCAGTTTGTAAGTTCCCTGCCTCAACTACTACTGCTGCTGGTGTGCTTTTTTTTATCTCTTGCTCTCTCCCTCTCCCCTTGTCCTCCAATTCAGCTGTGAACTCATACCACACCCATCCGGCAGCAATACTTCCTTCGGTCTCTACCAGAAAGGTCAAACTATTTACCTAGCTGCTCTCTTGAGTGTACTTGGTTATATAAGCTCCCGGTGTGTATGCAAAACTGGATTTTACTTTCCTGCCTATAACTTTGTAAGTAAACTGAACTTTTATATATAACACATATTTTTCTGACAATCACTGCCTGTTTCTCACCAAACATTTGAAACCCAGGGAACTTACATATACCTTTAAGAAAAAAAAAACCTAAAATTGGCTGTGAGAGGAGGATGTTACAGACAAGTTAAATATGACACCTAAGCAGCATGCTTTGTATATTGGATAGGTGATTGTGCCACTGACCTTGAGATGGAAGACTATAATAGAACTAGGTTTGTGGGGAAATATTTGGAGTTCTTGTTCTGCCATGTAAAATGAAGGGACATCCAAGTTCTAGCTACATTCAGTCATTTGTCACAATCTCATGAACCACAGGTGTAAGATCAGTGGTAGAAAAGAGTTGTGTGTTATCTGCATAGAGATGGTATTTGAAACCAAAGCATGTAATAGGTTCACCAGGACAGTGTACGGAGAAGAAAAGAAGGGTCATGAGACAGATCCTTGGGACACACCAAATGAAAGATGTAATGCAAACAAGCAATATAAAAATAGAATAAAAAATAAAATAAGAGAATGAAAGTTAAATTAAAGTTATCTAACATAAATGTAATATAGATAGACAAACATCATTAAATCGAAAATGAAAAAGAGAACACTGTTTAAAAATATTCTAAATAATGATTCTAAATAAGATCTCCATAGTGATGAGGACCAACACCTATTTGAGTCTCAACAAATTCAACTAGAGACTTGTGAAATGTCTGTGACTTGTGATAGATGATAAGTAATACTAAGTCCCTATTACTATATAAAGCTCTTTACTACATAAAGGGAATAGACAAAACATCCAGGGCTCTTCAGTTGACGTAGAAAAAAGTATCATCTAAAATTGATCTAAAAATATGTATCATTAGTATTGTAAATGGCATTGAATTGAAGCAATTTCTTGAATTCCATAAGTGGAATTGTCCAAGGATATAATCCCCCATTGCATGGCACACTCACAGCTAAAGGAAATGCACATTTCTGGAGCTATTGTATGGCTCCCTCAAAAAAAGAATCCACCTAATTATACTTCCCTCTGGATATTTCTTACATGAGCCATGGAATGGAGAACATAGTCTGTTTAATAATTGCAGGATACATCTGACTATAACCTCCACTCCATGCGCCCATAAGAAAAGTACAGAGGGAAATTCACTTGTAAATCACTGGTCTATCAGATCACACACACACAAATCTAACCTCTGAGAAATACTATCCAATTCCTTAAAATGTCCCTTATATCCTAAGCCCCAAGTGCCTGTCCCATAACTATCACATGCCTCCAGTAATAATATAGAGAAGCCTGGATGCCTCAAAACAGTTCTTATAAAGAAGCTAACAATTTAATTGTGTAAAATGTGTGGCATAATTGCTCAAATCTGAGCCAGGGAATCTTCAATAGCCCTAAACCTCTATATCCCGCTATCGTGTATTCGTCAATTTATGATTGGTTAGACGCTTAACTAATCAAATATAAGTAGGAGCTCCATTGCAGTTCTAACCAAGGAGAATATACTGCTGGTCTATTTGTAGCCACATACACACCAGAGATAGATGATACAAAGGTCATTTGATCATTGATCAAGCTGTACAGTAAACAGTGAAACGCATTTGATCTTATTTCTAATATATACAGAATTTTTTGATTTTAAATAGTTTTATAAATAGCAATCTTTGATTTTAAGATTTTATCCAGGAATTTGATTTGGTATCATTGTATTTCTTTTTGTATTGATCCATTCATACTAATACAATCTTTTTTGTGGTAACTAAATATATTGGCTGTTAATTATAGCACCCACACGTTTACAATTTTTATACTATTTACCACCAAGATGGCATACTAAGAGCCACAATTAACTGGTATATCCAGTAATATAAAGACATTTTGCCACTTGATAACAGAGACAAGCCCTCCTGACGTAGTCATATAGCCTCTTAAGTTCCATTGGAACTAATCCTTATCCACTCGGTCATTCAGCATAACAAAGGAATACAAAAACAGCTGAAGAACAAGTGAACCCGAGGGACTGCTTATGTGAGTTACATCAACCTCATGTTATGAGGCTCTAACACGTGAGTGCAACACCATATCAGTCCAAATACTGTAAAACCCCGTTATCCGGCACCCACAGGGACTCCCTATTGCCGGATAAATGTAGATGCCGGTTAATCGAGGGCATCCGAATTTAAGGGTCTAAATGACCCACCCAAAAACCCTCAAAATGCAGTTAAAAAGGCATTAGCAACTAAACTGGGCCATCTAGGCCCAGAAAAAACAATTAGAAAAAAAGTATTTTTTTTTTGCAGTCTGGAACTGCCAAATATTGCTGGTTATGCCAGTTTAGTGGGAGTTTTTTGAAAATGGGGAATTGATGCCGGTGCCGGTTGCTTGAGAGTCCCGGTTAGTTGGGTGCTGGATAACCGGGATTCTACTGTACTGGTTTTATTCATATTATTAATTTCCAACTGATCTGCACTAGTAGGTGGTGCCCTTTCTCTCCCCCATCCCTTTTATATTAGGAGCTCCATTAGGTGCTGTGTTTTTTATAGTGTGCAGGATATTTAGGATGAGGCCCATTTCTATGGGTTGAACCTGAGGAACAAGGGCTTCAATCAAGAAAAAAGAGGACAGATTCTTAAATTAACATGAAAGTGTCCACTTATCCAGGGCTGAAGAGTGAGGGCAAGGGCATTGATGATCTTCGCTGGAGAGTATAGGTGGTAATGGTGTTAATATTAGGTGTCAAGGGAGTCCATAAGGACCCTATGATTTAGGGGTTAACTTAAGGTGCTATGAGGGTCAGTTGTGACATCCATGGTATAGGTGTTAATATTAGGAATCATGGGGTCCATAGGGACCAGGTATCGGTCATTGAGAGCGTATCCCCTAGCTCATAGGGGTGGCGGGTATTGAAGGGGGATCCTGGGCATGTTCTGGCTCATGGGGGTAGGGGTATTATCACCTTAATTGTGTTGTATTTGAGCAATCAAGCCCCAAATCAGACACAATTAATGTGATAGTATCTTCATTAGGTGGGGAAGAAAGTACCAGTAGGCTTTTTTAATATTTGTGACACTAGGAAAGACTTCCAAGTAAACTTTTGTGAGATTAAATATTTTTACAGGAGGCAAGTGATAGCAATATTCAAAATAGTTATTGGACAGATACTCAGGGCTTTTGATATTAGGGACATTTCGAGCACTCCTATGACATTTCTTGGATGTTAGATTTAGGTGTGTGATTTGATAGCTTGCTGTGATTTATGAGTGAGCTTCACTCAGTTCAATTCACAGTACAGGGGGCCCTCTAATAGCAAGAAACCAAAGAAAGAAGGAAATGCGTGTAGTGAACCAAATAAACGTTTTAATAAATCTATTCCTAGTAATAATTTATCAATTATTCAAATATACTATCTTCATATTGGATATATCCATTGCTTTCAATACATTACATACCGTAGTTACATAGTTACATAGTATATCAAGTTCAACCTTTCAAGATCTCCTCCGATCTGCAATATGCTGATTAACTATTAATTAATTAGTTGTATAAAAACAAATCCCTCCTGATCCCAGACACCGGCGACCGGACTTCTCCATGGATCAATACTGCCTCTCTAATTATCCATGATAACCCTGAATTCCCTTTTTAATCAGAAATAAATCCAGTCCCCTTTTAAAGCTATCTATCGAATCCGCTGTCACCACGTTCTCTGGTAGAGAATTCCACAGATTAACCATGCTTACTGTGAAGAACCCTTTTCTTTCTTTAAGATGGAATCTTTTTACTTCTAACCTCAAGGGATTTCCTCTTGTCAGTTGAAAACCTCTCGGCACAAAAAGCTCCCTTGACAAATCTTTATACTGACCCTGGATGTATTTATATAAGGTAATCATATCTCCTCTTAGACGCCTTTTTTCTAGAGAAAATAAGTTTAATTTGGTTAGTCTTTCTTCATAACTTAGCCCCTCCATTCCCCTTATTAGTTTTATTGCCATCCTCTGTACCTTTTCCAGCTCTAAAATGTCCTTTTTATGAAGTGGTGCCCAAAATTGTACTCCATATTCCAAATGAGGGCGTACTAGAGATTTGTATAGTGGCAGAATTATATTTGCTTCCCTGGCTTCTATACCCTTCTTAATACATGATAATATTTTATTTGCCTTTGCAGCTGCTGCTTGGCTTTGAGCAGTGTTACCTAGGTGGTTGTTCACAAGCACTACCAAATCCCTTTCAATATCTGATACACCTAGATTTGCTCCATTAAGATTATAAATTGCATGGCTATTTTTCTTTCCCAGATGCCGAACTTTACATTTATTCGTATTAAATCTCATCTGCCATTTAGATGCCCATTCCTCAATTTTATGTAAATCCCTTTGGAAGGTAAAAACATCACTATCTGATTTAATCACCTTGCACAACTTCGTGTCATCAGCGAAAATGGAGACACCACACTCCAATCCTACCTCTAAGTCATTAATAAATATTTTAAAAAGGAGAGGACCTAATACTGAACCCTGAGGAACCCCACTTACCACATTAGTCCAATCGGAGTATGTTCCATTTACAACAACCCTTTGCTTCCTGTCTTTTAGCCAGCTCTCAATCCATGAACAGATATTTACTGCAACTCCTGTATCTCTTAGTTTGCACAATAGTCTCCCATGTGGCACTGTATCAAAAGCCTTTGCAAAATCCAAAAAGACTACATCCACTGAGTTGCCTTGATCCAGGTTCCTACTAACCTCCTCATAGAAACTAATTAGATTTGTTTGACATGGCCTATCCCTCATAAATCCATGTTGACTCCTACTTATAATCCTGTTCAAATAGACATATTCTTGTAAGATAACCCTTATTAACCCTTCTAAAAGCTTCCCCACTACAGAAGTGAGGCTCACTGGTCTATAATTCCCCGGATTTGCTCTTGCTCCCTTTTTAAATATAGGTATCACATAAGCTTTTCTCCAGTCATCTGGTAGAGGCCCTGTGTTGAGTGAATCTTGAAAAATTAAATATAATGGTAATGAACCCAGTTCCCTTAGTACCCTTGGATGTATTCCATAAGGACCCGGGGCTTTATTAACATTTATTTTTTCCAACCTCTTTTGGAATACTTCCTGTGTTAACCAATTATTTGGCAAAGGTAGTGTAGCCCCATTATGTTGCCGTGTCCCAACCACTGGTACCTCCCTTGTGTATACCAAAGAAAAGAACCTATTTAGCTCATCTGCCTTTTCTTGGTCACTAATTATCAGACGGCCAGTGTCACATTGTAATGTTCCTATAGCTTCCTTCCTTGCCTTCTTCCCATTAATATACTTAAAAAATCTTTTAGGGTTAGTCTTACTCTCTTTTGCAATTCATTTTTCATTTTCTATTTTAGCCAGTCTAATCGCCCTTTTGCAAGCCTTGTTGATTTCCTTGTAATCCTGTAAGGCAGTCTCTGTCCCCTCTTGTTGGTATAATTGAAATGCCTGTTTTTACTCCGTATCTTGATCTTTAAATCATTGTTAAGCCACATTGGATGGGATTTACGCCTTTTACTTTTATTCCCACATGGTATACGCCGATGTGTATGTATATTTAGTAAGGATTTAAATGCTGTCCATTTATGTTCAGTATTTTTACCTGCCAGTTCTCTGTCCCAGTCTATACTTTATATTGCTGCCCTTAGACCATAAAAATCTGCCCTTTTAAAATTAAAAGTTTTCGTTGGCCCCTTAAAATTTTGTTTTTTTAATTCAATCTCAAATGAGACTGTGTTGTGATCACTGTTCCCCAAGGGTTCCCCTATTTTAACATTTGATATTATATCAATATTATTTGTGATGACTAAATCCAAGATGGCCCCATTTCTAGTAGGTTCTTGTATTACCTGGGCCAGATAATGATCTCCGAGTGTACTCAAGAACCTGCTCCCCTTAGATGAACTGCTGGTCTCATTTATCCAGTTTATTTCAGGGTAATTAAAATCTCCCATTATTAGAACTTGTCCATGCTTAGCTGCATTTTCAATCTGCAACAATAATTGTATTTCCTCACTTTCAGCTATATTTAGTGGTTTATAGCATATTCCTACTAATATTCTTTTGCAATTTGCTGCTCCGCTATTGAACTCTACCCACAAACATTCAGCTTTATCACTAGGTCCACCATAAATATCTTCTCTGACTATAGGCTTAAATTCAGGCTTAACATACAGACAAATCCCTCCTCCTCGTTTACCATTGCCTCTATATTTCCTAAATAGGTTATAACCATCCAGATTAACAGTCCAGTCATGAGATTCATCCCTCCACGTTTCAGTAATGCCTATTAAATCCCATTTTTCATTAATTGCTAATAATTCTAACTCTCCCATTTTTCCTGGCAAGCTTCTGGCATTAGCAAGCATACACCTTATGTTATGAGTCTGTAGTTCTGAAGTGCCTGCCACTGTACTTGAATTACTTAGTACTACCTCCCTATTGCCTATACTACACCTCCCCCCATCTCCTCCCCTGGGAGTTGTTAATTCATCCCTTATACCCTCTACACTTTCTACCCCATTACTTATATCTAGTCCTGCATGTCTTCTTAGAAAAAGGAAGTTATTTAATTTGGGGACAATTGTTGTCCAAATTGTGAAAATAAAATAAAAAACTTTTGTCTTTTAAAAAATAAGAAGGATAAATACACAATCATAAAAATGGAGTGCGTAGATGGACTCAGCTTGTGAAATAGTTAAAATAAAAATGTTATTGTAAATAATAAAAACAAATTGAAGCTTAGAATTAGAAATATCCACATACTCCAGAATAAGAAACCATATAGTACAATCAATATTTTAAAAAAATCCAAAAAGTAAAAATTTTAAATATATAACTTTCTCCTATTGTGACTTGCTCCTTTGCTATGATATATAATCTCTTCATTCTTCAATGTTGAGAACCATTCACAGAAAAAGAAAAGTGCATTAATAAAAATAATGCCTTGATTTGAAGGGGTATCTTTTTGATAATAGGCACATTTTAGTGGAAAGTACAACAATTATATTACAAATGCTATATGTGATATGCAAAAGTCTTTTTATCCTATGCGTTTCTCAGCAATAGGATTCTTAATACCACATTAAGACATTATTTTTATTAATGCACTTCTCCTTTTTTGTTTATATTACTCAAGAGTTGTTGTTCTGTCCTTCCGTTGTGTCTGACTCACGGCTACCACACGGACGCAGCACGCCAGGCACATCTGTCTGTGTTTTTGTTTGTGCTTATTCATATGGTATTCATGGCAAATATACTGGAATGGGTTAACACAACCGTCTCCAGTAGACCGTGATTTGTCTGACCTCTCTCTGCAATGAACTGCTCATCTGGGGTAACCCTATATGGTATAGCTCACAGTTTCATTGAGGTGCACAAGCCCCTTCATTACGACAAGGTAGCAATCCAGAAGGGGTACTCAAGAGAGGGACTTTTCAAATATCTTGTGCATAACACTTTGAAAATGTTATGTCCATTTATGAAAGTTCCTTTTAAGAAATTCCTTGTATCTCTTTTCGCATAAGCCAGTAGTATTACATTATTTATTGTCATATTAAGAACCCCTTCACCTCTTTTGGAGTTTCAGCATTTAATCAGGTTTCCTATATCCAGAGCACGTGGGCATGATATTACATGTTCATCTTGTATGCCGACACACGCTTTGCCAAGCTCCAAGAGCATTTTCAAGGTGAGGTCCCAGATAAATTATTACATATGTATTTTGTCAACTTTATCATACTGTCTTTGTAAAATCTACTGTTCAGTTGTCTCCTTTTATGTGAAATCACAGAAAGCTGAATTAAACAGACCTGAAGTCAGTGATGGATCTACCTTTTTGGAGCCCCTGGGAAGTAAAGTGGAATGGTGTGCGCCCACCCATTTTTCCCTTTTCTGTGAGTGTATATTAGGGGTGAGCAAGTTCGGTCCTGGAGGGCCAACCACATGCCTGGATTAAGGATATCTCTGCTTAGCACAGGTGAGTAAATCACTACTTCAGTCATCCTGATTGACTCATCTGTGCACAGAAAGGATATCTTCAAATCCAGGCTTATGTTTGGCCCTCCAGGACAGAACTTGCCCACCCCTGGTGTTTATCGCTCTCTTGCTGTATAAGCAAATTACATTCATTTCTCCATAACAGCCATCTTTACAACATAGCTACTCATACACACGCCAAGCTTTTACTTTTTTATTAAATGGTGGACCGTATTAATTATATTTTTCTAGGGGAGGGTAGCGACTAATTCTGAGGGTTAACAGCCTTATTAAATTGCGATTCGGTAAATTTAAAAGGGCTCTATTTAAGCACACAGCATATTTTTCTTACAGAAGTTTTTAGTTAGTGAACTTCTATCGAAAAGCAAGGTCTTCACTAACTAAAAACTTCTGTAAAAAAAATATGCTGTGTGCTTATATTGAGCCCTTTTAAATTTACTGAATCACAATTTAATAAGGCTGTAAAGGTCCACTACACAATGAAAAACTGTATGAATAAATTAAGTTTAACTAGAAGCAGAAGTAATCAAGCAAAAATCATATAGCTAGTTTCTAATTAGATAAAATACATTTTGATGTCTTTGCTGGGCCCTGTGGATATGATATATACTACATATATATAAACATATACATATATATATATATATATATATATATATATATATACACATATACATATATATATATATATATATATATACACATATAAATATATATATATATATACATATATTATATATATATATATATATACACATATGACCCAATGACCTTATGCTTGTAAAGCCCATTGAAATACATGATCTGCAATGCAGAAATGTCAAGAAGTAAAGTAACAATGTGTTAAATTCATTGGTATACAATATAGATTGAAAAAACTCATGTGACAAGACTACAGCAATATCATAATTGCACCTATACGTATTAACAGAAAAATTAAAGGAGTGACACCTACCTTTAGTCGGCTCTTCTTCTCAGGGTATTCACGTTCATTAAGTTGACCAATGAGTAGAAACAAATCTGCAGCCACATAGGGTTTGCACCTGGGGTTGAAAGAAAACAAGCAAATCAATCATACCATTCAAGAACAAAACCATACTTAAAAAAACATTAAACGACCAAGGGGAACCATATAGGCCCCAAACATACCTTAGAAGACCAAGTGTGACTATATAGGCCCCAAACATACCTTAGAAGACCAAGTGTGACTATATAGGCCCCAAACATACCTTAGAAGACCAAGTGTGACTATATAGGCCCCAAACATACCTTAGAAGACCAAGTGTGACTATAGGCCCCAAACATACCTTAGAAGACCAAGTGTGACTATATAGGCCCCAAACATACCTTAGAAGACCAAGTGTGACTATATAAGCCCCAAACATACCTTAGAAGACCAAGTGTGACCATAGGCCCCAAACATACCTTAGAAGACCAAGTGGGACCATATAGGCCTCAAACATACCTTAGAAGACCAAGTGTGACCATAGGCCCCAACCGCACCTTAAAAACCCTAAATAACAAATTGGGACCATATAGGCCCCAACCGCACCTTAAAAACCCTAAATAACAAATTGGGACCATATAGGCCCCAACCGCACCTTAAAAACCTTAAATAACAAATTGGGACCATATAGGCCCCAACCGCACCTTAAAAACCCTAAATAACAAATTGGGACCATATAGGCCCCAACCGCACCTTAAAAACCCTAAATAACAAATTGGGACCATATAGGCCCCAACCGCACCTTAAAAACCTTAAATAACAAATTGGGACCATATAGGCCCCAACCGCACCTTAAAAACCCTAAATAACAAATTGGGACCATATAGGCCCCAACCGCACCTTAAAAACCCTAAATAACAAATTGGGACCATATAGGCCCCAACCGCACCTTAAAAACCTTAAATAACAAATTGGGACCATATAGGCCCCAACCGTACCTTAAAAACCCTAAATAACAAATTGGGACCATATAGGCCCCAACCGCACCTTAAAAACCCTAAATAACAAATTGGGACCATATAGGCCCCAACCGCACCTTAAAAACCCTAAATAACAAATTGGGACCATATAGGCCCCAACCGCACCTTAAAAACCTT